>JAPZPB010000330.1:0-43975 GCA_037952635.1 Bryoglossum gracile | reverse complement strand
CCGCTCACCTCTGACTGCAGCTCCCCCCGCCACCTCTCCTAGCCCCCATTCACCTACGTACACACCCTCCTCCGCCCCCTCCGACACGCCACCGTCGACTGCACCCGCCTCAACCTCTCCCTCCTCTCCCTCATTTCATACTCCATAAACCTCCACACTTACCACAAAACAACCCCTATGAACAAGTACCTCGTAATAGACAGTACAGTAGCACAGATATATACCAATCCCAGTACCTACTAATACCCATTTCTCAATACCAACACCAACACCAACCCAACACCTGCATCTAGCTCAACCCCCCTCTCCTCCTATTATTAACAAATTAAAGAGCAAGACAGGTATGCAGAAGCAAACAAACAACAAATAAGCAAATACTAATCTTTTCTTCTCAGAAGATATTGTAGAGGTGAGGTATTTGTGATGCGGAGGGGCGGGTGCCGGTGCGGTGTGTGGTGTGGTGTGGTGTGGTGTGTCAGGTGGTTAGTTCGTGGGTGGATAGATGATAGGTATGTAGGTAGGTATGGATATGGATATGGATATGGGGTGTTGTGATGTGCTGGGTGAAGAGGGAGGGTTATGTGGTTGAGTAGGGTTTTGATTTAATTATGTGTGTGGGTTTGAGATTCTTAATTATCCTATCATGCAGTACTATACCTATACCTAGCCTATCCCCGTTCCCGGATTTTTAACTCCTGAAATAATACAACTAAATTCTCCATGTCGAATACAGCTACCTAGGCTTCAACTTCGTCCACCCATTTGTTCCCTGTCCCTTCCTCTCTCCCTCGGCTCTAATGCCAATACTCTCCACAGCTTCAACTATCGTCCTCATACTCATGAAGCTCTGCCCTCCCATTCCCATTCCCATTCCCATCCCCATCACTCCTCCCAAACCGCCGCCTCCCTCCTTTCTTGCTCCAACAACTACCCCCTCATCCCCCAATTCATCATCGATGGCCCACGCATCCTGATCTAAGAACTCCCATTCCGCGTTCGCTACCTCAGACATGAGTTTGGATTTCAACTTATCCGCCATCTTCACCGGACTTGGTAGTTTCCAAGAGCGGATAAATTCTATCCCATCTGCGCTTCCCAGGAAGCTATGCGCAGCGCCATGGCTATAGCGTCCCATGATACTAACTGGCATTTTATCTCCCTCTCTTTCGATCCCTTTCTTCGTAGGCGTTGACTGCGTGCTACTCCCCCGACTTGAGATTCCAGGGCGCGGCCGCGAGCCAATTAACAGGTTAAACAAGTTCCGTCCGATATTGCAAACGTCTTCGAACGACGAATCGTCCGATATGGGAATCCCTTGGCTTTTGCACACCCAAGCAATATTGTAGGCTAGCAAAGTTACGCCTTCGAGGAAAAGTGAGTAGCCAAAGGGATCGTCGACTGCTATTAGGGGGAGCGGTTTGTCGATCCAGAGGGGGCGGGGACGGGGTTGGTCGGGTTGGGAGGTGGAGTGGCGGGAGGCGATGGGGGAGGTGTTGGAGGAGTGGGCGGGGGTGGTGGTGCTGGGGAAGGGAACGTCTTTGTGTTTGTAGGAGGAGGCAAGGGAGAAAATAGTCGGGAGGGGGTAGTCGCGGTGGGGGAGGGTGATTTCGGCAGGGAGACGGATGGAGAGGTAGTGAGTGGTTAACATCAGAAGATGGACGATGTGAGATAAGCAAGTAGAAACCTGTGCTGAACTTGCAGCTGTAAAGGGATGGTTATTAAATGTTCTGGAGAATCCTGATATGGACTTACTATTCATAGCCCTCAAGTCCATAATAGGAACCCCTCCAATCCTATACTCCTCTGTCCCGCTATTCCTTCTTGCTTTCTTGAGCCCGTACAACTTGGCAGCCTCGCCGCAGAGGAAGGCCCTTGAGGAAGCAGTAGTTGAGTGTCCCTGATTCCATTTGTATTTGGTTCTGCGGACGCTCTGCTCTATCTCCTCCACCTGCCTGGTTCTCCGTGACTCGACGCCATTTGATAATCTTGCAAGATCCGACTTCCTTCGGCTCAGAGCTGCCTTCCTCTTTGCGACCTCCTGCCTACCACTCTCAACTTTCGCCCGAAGCTCATCTGCTTGTACGATAATTCGCTGTGTTCTGTCTACGGCTTGATCCTTCTCTGCTAGTATATTCGAAACACCATGTTGGTTCCTAGCATTGGGGTTGGCTTTGGGTTCTGAAAGGAGGGCGGTGATCTGATTCTCGAGACCTTCCTTCTCAAGAATGACTAAAGCATTCTCAATTCTCGGCGCATATAGTTGGTTTCGCGCGTCGGTTGGGCATAAAAAGGGTAACTTCGAACCTCCAGTGCGAAAACAGATGTCACACTGCATATCGAGAAGGCTATGGTATTGTCTCCTTGTCCCAACTCTGTCCAGAAAACTGTGGCTTTGTTGAATTGTCCAAAATAAGGGGTTTGATGCTCGAGCGGTCACACCGACTCATGTTGCAGGTGAATGTACACTTTGTAGCCTGCTGATGTGAGGCACTTTCACAAGGCTGCGGTCTCGAGGACATCAAGTCCCGCCTTTTGTTATCGTCTCGGTTCCGGGTTCCGCTATCGTCATGTGATCTGGTGTCCAACTTGGGAACATCTGAAGGCAGGCGCGACAATAGCGCGCTCACTTACATCGTTGGGATTTTGGAACTTCGTTTATATCCTTCTCAATCTCGCCTTAAAATCCCTTCGAAGCACTAAAGATTGTAGCTTAGAGATCCATTCCGTTCGTTTGAGCAGCCGTACCACATGTCGTCAAACATCCATTCTCCCCCGGACACCCCATCCAAACGCTCATCCACCCCAATCAAAGGGCCGGAAACCCCATCTCAACGCCCGGGAACTCCATCTAAGCGCTGGCAAACTCCATCCAAACTCCCTCCCCGTATGGCGAACGATAAGAGTCAAATTCCAAGAGTCTCAACCCCTGGTGGTTCTTCTCAAGGAGCAACCAAGGAGGCTCTGGTAAGAACAGAGGGAAAACAACCGGAGAATCTAGGAGAGCTTGTTCAAGTCCCAAGTTCCGCACCTCCCAAGTCGGCAGTTTCAACCCAGCAGCCAAAAGAAATTCTCTCACAGCAATCCCCGAATGAGGAGCCCAGCAAGCCTGTTGAGACTACCAATGACTCAGATTTGAGCCCATTTGATATGGAGGACTTCCAGACTCGATACCGAACAGAACTCGATGCCATCTCTGCGAAAGAGAACGAACTTATCGATGAATATGACAAGTTCTCAGAGGTATTTCCTCCCGCTTGTATTTATGAAGGCTCAGACCGAGGCTAATGAAATTGAAGGCATTTTCAATTTGGGCCATGTCATCAGCTGAGCGGGATTATGACAGAGCTGCAAAACGGTAGGTCTCTATTGCCTCTTTTGTTAATAAAACTAACATAGTCAGTTTGAAAACCCGAGAGCGATTCGTCCAGCTTGCAGAGGGCTCGTTGGAAAAGAAGAAGGAGCACTGTGCGTGAATTGATGATGGGGAGAAGCAGAACCTTTGCTAATTTTCGAACAGATGTCAAAGTTGTCGATGCTTTCAAAATGGCTCTTCAGCTGTTAGCCAGTTGATCTTGTTACGCACAATTACTGCTAAAATTCGGGAAGATCAAGACCGTTGGCTGTCATCTTTATGACCATTTTTGCCATTTTTGGAGCCTGGAATTTGCTGTGTGGATTTCCATCAATATTTAACCAGTGCACAACCCATCACTCTCATTCGAAACTCCCGGAGGCTCGGTCGGATCTTGGGGATTACCACTGCAGGCTGGCGGATCTTCCGTCTCAAATCTCTACCTGATGCCATAGTGGGTCTTATCGCTAGAACATGTTTTATATACTGTACACTAGTGAGTCTACTCCCAAGGGTGTTTTTATCTCTGGCGTTTGGCGGAAGAATACGGAAATTTGTGGTTTTCATAGCGCAGCACTAATACCACTTAGCAATGAAGGCACTTTCAAGCAAAAAAAATTTCATTTTCTCTCATTATCTCTCTTCTATCATTGCCTTACCTCTTGTGCTCTGCAAACCTTGTATTCACAGGCTACTATTCCTGGACAAGAATAGCTATGAGAGAAAGCATCAAGTTCACTTTCTCTCTAGGTCGAGTCGAGGAAGTCAATCAGATTTTCCTCGTTATGTGTCATTAATGTGAATAACGTGGGCCGAACATTGATGACATAAACACAGCTGCAGGCAGTAAAGAGCTTGCAATACGCATTGGCATTATTAAGGCTCTTATGTCGAAGATCAAAGTTGATATTGCATGCGATCAGAATTGCGTCCCTGTTCTTATTGACAGGAAAGTCATAATAGGAGTGATCTCAGCTTATTGTGAATCTTGGAGATTGAACACCGCCTTGGAGCAAGTTGTTGCACTTCACGGCATCCTGGATCAAGACCCGAATAAACTCAGGCTGGCGCCATCTTCTTCCTTTCTATCGAATGCCGAAAATGCTGCAATAAACAATCCGCTTCTCAAGATCTTCAAGAGTATAGAAGCTATCGAAGCCTTACAAACCGATTATCGGATGACATTGATAGGGATAGACTTGCGGAAGCTATGGTATTGGACCAAAGACAGATCTGCCTATATTAAAAAGTTTGGAAACAAATGCTTCGTCAATATTAGTTCATACTCACTGCAAAAGTGGATGGCTTGGATCACATTACACCCGCATTCGAAGCTAGACTCAAATCCGCTGTGACAGCGGATGTTGTGTTTAGTAAATCACCACAGATCAAAGATGGCCTGAAGATCAGGATCAGTAGTCGTCTTAGTCACGCTAATACTCCGTGGGCCACAATTCTACTCGACTTTTTCCCGCCCGCTCACCCAGACTGGATCTGCTGGACCCCCTTAAATAAGAACGATGCAAACGAGAGAATCGTCGGCGAAGGTTTTGAGGCGGATAATAAGGCAGCAGCCACAAGCTTTATTCACATAGATGGCACTGTCAGACTTACAACTACTTCTGCGAAATTGATCGACCTGCTTGCTGGGCCCGATGGTGTAAAAATGGATGCAAGCGCTCCCTTTTCGCAAGACTCCTGGAATGCAAACGTGTCTTACGAGGACACTGCTGATAACGTTGGTAGAGACCTAGGGGAATTGTTTGAGGAGTTTGAGTAGTCGCTCTATTTTATATATGTATTTTGATCGCCTTGATTCAAATATATTAGAGTTGTAATATGCCCTCTTAATCCGGCCGGCGCTATAAACCTATTACCGTTAATCAAAATACTAGTTAGAGGAAATCACGTTATACTTCTTATTACAGGCTTTACATTCAAAAAGCTGGACAGGTATATCAGTCGATAAATAGTATTTGACTATTTGCAAAGGCTATACGATTATCAGTATATATCACCAGAACCGTTTTATCAAGTGTTTTATACATTATAATTCTCATATTTCCCGCAGCTACACCTTTATTTAGCTCTGCCGTTTACCTTCGTGATTTCAATAAAGACTTTTACAGAGTCAATAGTCTAGCGTATTAGAGTAGATAGGGATAGTCACAGTTGTGTGCTTGGCTCCTTGTGCTGTAATTTGTTGGTTCGCACTGCCTTTCTTCCCTTTCAGTAAAAGAAAAGTCATTAGGCGAAACTTCAAAAGATTTATCTGAGGAAAGATTTGGTCTATCGGAGTCGCCGTATAGCCTCAACTCGAGACACTAGATTCAAAGGCTGATCCCATGTATTGGTGCCTCAAAAACATACTCGCATCACCCATGTTTAAAATAGATGGTAGAATACTCGGCTTTTATTACGCGTTTTAATACCCCGAAACGTTCGAGGGCATATATTATTACGAACGCTACCCACTTATTCTCAAGGGTATCGACGCTATCCTCTTCACCATCTTCCGAGTGCTTCGGCTCTGTGTTCATATAAAGACTACCAACGATATGATCACCATCAATGGCGAGCTCGTAGATGCCAAGATACGGGTGTCAAGATATTCTCTCTGGTGACGACGATCTGACTGAGGTAACGTACTAGCTAAAAATAGAATTATAGCATCGAGTAACCTATTTAGTAGCCTGAACGATTTGACCACGATTATTACGTTGGCGACGAAAATTTTGGTCATGTCATGTGGTTTAATGAAAGGCCAGCTACGCATCTAGCTGGAGCAGGATATCTGGGTAATGCAAAGCCGACTAAATGGATTGGCAATGACACTGAGGTAGATTGGGATTATTCGTTCCGCGCCTTATTGGTGATGGTTCCCGCATTATCAGACCAGATTCTGATCTAGGGGTTGTAAATCACGAACAATTACCTCACATAGAATAGCCTCAATGTGATTCTCTTACGTGATGAGGCTGTAGCACGTCCTCTTAGCACATTAAAAAGTATTTCAACTTTATAGTTTCTATAAGGTGAGTATTCTACCGCCTAAAATTGCAGCTTTTAGTAATGTAGCAGATTGTGCCGCTGTAGATATGCATAATGCCCACCGGCTCAGGAAACGGGACCTCCCTACCTCCAGAAATCCCTCGTCCAAACCTATTTTTATCATCCGCTAGCATGGTAAGGTCATCATATATTCTCATTTAATTTCCACTTCAGATCATTGTGGTCCGCAATGTTAAGGCCTATTTCTTATGTCCTTCGTCATAATAAGATTAGCCACATCGTCAATCATTGACAATTACTCACATGCTCACGAGTCTTTAATCATAGCTATAAGCCACCGCTATTACAGCACAATAATATCCTCAAGTTCTCGAGCTCCAGCTGGCAATATTCAACATCCAGTTTCACAATGGTCGCCAGAAATTTAAGCTATATTGTTTTAGGCTTTATATTCAGCTGCAGATTTGCACTTGCTGAAAGCTGTTACAAGTATAAAAATACTAGGTTATACCTAGACGCAGTTGCTCCAGTTGCTCCAGTTGATAACGTATCAAATGCTCAATGTTGGGAGCTGGATGTAGAACCCTCTAACTATTCCATGGGTCAACTATACTCTAAAGACTCTACTAATATAAACCTTTTTCATATCTAGCCATATATCGTGTCTGATACTCTCGGGATTGTTGGAACGGCATTACTTAACCTCGGGAACATTAGCAATGTATAATTGAATTATTTCCCGTCTGCTATGCACTCTCCTAGGCATAGCGCCCCTGCCTGCTAGTATGTGATAAGTTATTATCGTATTCTGAAACTATGATTAACAAGCTCAGAGGATTGTTGTTGTCCTTCGAGGCCCCGAAACTATGACCATGGATAGCAATGAAACTATCTTTGCTGAAACTGGCTCCATGTTCATTGGGACCGATCCCGTGGGAACTAGGTATTGGTCACTAGTAGGTCTACTATATAGCAGTTCAATAAAGCATATCAGACTGGCTCCTTCTCTTAGAATACTGCAATCCTTTCCATCCCATTCTCTAACAGTCAGGTTCCCAAACATAATGTGGTTTCAAGAGATATATGTTCTAGCAGCAGGCGATATGAGCATATTCACGCGGCTTAACTATACATAGGCGGATGGCGGATGGCGGAAAGGGTGATGCGACGATGAGCACCATAGCAATCTAATATGTCTTATCAATTACTTGAAACAGCCCATTTAGTGTCCCCGTATCCTTCCATATAAGCCAGCTACTCTAACATGTATATATAACTTCCTCGTCCCAATCTATGGCGAATTCGTTGTCAAAGTTAATTGCGGCACGCTAGAAACTGGGATATGCGTCTTTCTTTTAGGCCGCACTCAAGTAAAGAATGTGGACCAGGAATTTAAATACAAGCAAAAGGTACGTCCCATCGTAGTCAGAATGGCATGAACGATTAAAGGTCAAGAGACAGAGAATGTAGGGTCGGAAAGTAGTGTTCTAACTACGAGGTCCGAGGCCCTTAAGTACGGGCACCCATTGTACCTCCATTTCACTTCATTAGTGGACGTGGCGTAAAACTGTGGCGTCATTATTTGGACTAAACGCTGCTGACTAAGTAGTTTTTGCGAAACGGGTTGGTGGGGGCGGGGGCGGGGTTGGTTTGCTTTTGAACCTCAACTAACACCGATACCAACACACTTAACATCTTAGTCCTATCCCATTTCACCACGGTCCGTTTCAATATGTACATAAACACTCGAAATATCCCATCCGCCCATTCTCATTTCCACCCCTACATTCTACTCGACGACCTCAGACGCGCCACGTCAACAACACAAATTTACATCTCAACTTCAATCTCCTACTGCGAATCCGGTCTTCCGCTTCATTTCGCGAATAATGAGCAATCCAGTTCCACGACCCATTGCCACCACACCTCCGGATAGCTCCAGAAGCACACCGTTGGCACCTCCAACAGAAGGAAAAGGGCGCCGCACATCAATCTTTCAGGTCCTTGACGAAGTACGTAATCGTCAGCGAGGCCAGTCTTCCTTTCCACCGTGGCATCAATTTCCCCTCGACTTGTTAGTCGAGATTGGGAAGGAGTCAGATTCTGTTCAAGGATTTTGGAAGCACAAGCTCAAGTATGTTTTAGCCGCGCGATCCTTCGCTGCTGATGGGAACACATAGATGCGACTACTTTCCTTCGGTCTCAACCTTTGTTTTTCGCATGCCCACTATTACACATGCAATATTTATCACATGTGTTGTCCAAGAAATAAACCGCCAGCTTCGAAGTGTCGAATCTGCCAACTCCTTTTCATCCGATTTTGCGCAACAAATTTCCTCGTGTGGCTCGGCTAGCATCTGCTTTCCCGCCGAATATGGCCGCCACGATCCTGACGGCTCATTCGCGCACAACCAGGCACAATATCCCGGAGTTGTCCTTGAGGTTTTATATTCGCAGAAACGAAGAGACTTAAGGCGCTTAGCGGATGATTATATACTAGGGTCGGACGGAAACATCAGGGTGGTTATAGGGTTGGACATTAGATACCAGGGAAATAGTAAGGGCAAGGGCTTTTCGAGCAAGGTGGCTACCTTTTCTATATGGAGGCCAAAGATTATTATGGGCGATAGCGAAGATGAGCTAAGCGCACATCAAGAAGTAGTGGATTTTGTAAGATGGCACAATTCTAGTAGAAGTTCTTGGCTAATTGCGGAGGAATTCCGCAACAAAGATGGCATTGCAAATTCTTAACCTAGTGCTGGCATCTCCCTCCGTCTTGACGACTTTGCTATAACAGCCTTGCACCTTAGTCCTATGTCCGAAATCATCTTCATTCCCGCTACAACTCTAGTCAAGTTCCTGGTTAGTGCTGAAAAAATAGAGTTGAAAAGAAAGGAACACACAGGAGTAAAACAGGTTTTGGGAAAGTTTGTGAGGAAACGAAGGAGGCAGAGCACACCTGTGGAGGAGTTAGATGAGGTGATGAAGGAAAAGTTTAAAGAAGAGGAGGCTAGGGCCGAGCAGAGGGCAAGAAATGAGGACAAGGCTGGGGCCTTTTAATTTTATGTATAAAATACCATTTTATTGAAACTTTATAGACCCTTTATTAGCTTACTATTAAATCTTTATTAGACCCCTTATTACTCACATTATAATTATTCTAAATCACGTGATATACCCCAGATATACCTATAATTTTTCTCATACTGCTTACACAAGATCAAAGCACAATTTAAGGTTGTATGAAGCATAGCAGGACCATCGACGAAGTAAAACAAACTTTCCCAAAAGCTAAAGAAGGCGTTGAGAGTGAAGAGCCAAGGAGGATAAGAAGTTCTTGCTGAATAGTGTGAAGGATGTTGCGATGGCCTTAAGACTTAAGGTTAAAGAATACAATGGTCTCCCTCAGAGCTACTGGTACAAAAACGATAACATGTGACTAAACCCAGCTCAAAGTTACGAATTCGAAATGGTTTTAGCAGGTGACCTCGCGCTCGCGTTCTGCATAATTGGAAAGCGCACCGTAGAACTCTGCACACATTGCTCCGACCGACCTCTCGAAATTCCAACCACTCCACGCGGCCAGCTATATCTCAGCAGTAACTCAGGAATGGAATCTGACGAATATATTTCCTCGATTAAATCACGTAGCCGATGACTATGGCTCTGCCAGTTATTTCGCCTGTAAGAATATCCTTTCCATCCACCATTCACAAGCTCACAGCGTGCGAGGATGACCTCTCGTCTTTCCATGCCAGCCACTTCTCCACAGATTCCGCCGACCATTTCGCGCGTCATTTTTTAGGACCGGTGGAAGGAAATTATCATGAAGAAATTGGGGACGATGGTCTAGGATACTACAAAGATGGCACGAAACGAACCCTGACTGATGAAGAGATCGCGATCTTTCGGCACAGTGAAATCGAGACTCTCCTGCGAGAACGGAGACATGCGGCAGAAGCAAAGGAAGACGAGGACCATGCCCAGACACCGGAAGTAATAATTGGACCAGTTCTCGCTGAGGTAGGATGCAAGGGCCCAGATATGGAGCAGGCCGTAGACGACTACCTTGAGGATGGGGAGCTTGAAGATGCCGAAAGAGAGACGTCCACAGGTAGCAAAGCTTCCACGCCGGCCCTAATTTTGTCGCAATCAACACCTCCAGCAGGTAAGAACCAGCCACTATCAAAGAAGGCGAAAAAGAAGGCCAAGAAAGCGAGGCAGGAAGCCAAAGAAGTCCGGAACAGAAGCTATTCCAAGCAGAGCATCAAGCCAGATCTCAGGAAGCGAACTTGGGATGTAGTGGATACAGGCCTAGGGAGTTTGGACTACGATGAAGATACTGGGTCTGCTGCGCCGGTTGGAAGACCTGCTCAGCGAAGGAAGGTAACTTATGACGATGATTGAGTTGCCTTCCAGTCATAGCAAAATTGTGACCGACTACAATATGAGAACGAGATCTCCACAGAGTTCCCCGCAGATACAACACAGCATAGGTAAGAATCCCTGTTTATCTCGTCTCCACTCTTAGTCAAATGATGATAACCAAATGTATCGTCATCCTTAGTCTGAACTCGGTGGCTGTCTTTCGTCTTCTCGATTCGTTGGGATGTACTTCTGACTTCACACCGGGTCTGTGATGAAACAACAATCTTCTCTCTGAAAGACTTTCTGATATACCTTTTGCTATGATACACTGCAGGGTTCATTAGCTGACTGACCTACAGGCAAGTGATCAGTTAAAGTTACTACCCGAAACCAGTACGCTGCCACTTAAAATATAAGCACGAAGATAAAACTTTACCGACACTTTGGAAGTATTATAGCTGTGGTTTGGGGGGATTTTCGAGCTTTACTTGAGCCCACGAAGTGGAAGCCTGAGTCAATCTGGTATTGTCTATCTGGAGACGGGGGACAGGCAGATGGCTACTGTGTAATATTACTAGGGGAAATTCTTATCAAAGTTCAAAGTGAAGGGCCGTTTTCAGCCCATTTCCTACTGTACATATGAAGATGAGGCTGTTCCTTGTGCAGCTATAATATTGTGACTAACCACTTGCTAGGTAAGAAGATCAAGGTGGCGAAGCCTAGACTAAAACTAGAGTATATTACGAAGCCCTGGATATTCCCTCTAGTTTACAGCGCACCGATAAGAAATAAAAAAAGTTCCCTTTTCTACCAGTCGCTTTACTATATTCTCAATATCCGCTTTCCGGTATCAAAATCAAGCTCCTTATTAATCTCCGGAAATATTTTCTTCTTTCCCTTTGCTAGATTGAACTCTTATACCTCCAGCTTAAAATTAATCCTTTAGCTTTAAATCTCCTAGCCTATTCTTATTCAATTTTAATAGCTTCTTGAAATACTTTATTACAAGCTATACCTGAGTTCTCCGCTAAAATCTTATATTATATATAATAGCCACAAGTAAACTACCCCTCTTTCGAGGTTTCTAACTCTAAAACAGAGGCTAAACAATCTAGTTAGAAAGTAGTTCTTCTGTAAAAGTTCCAAAGAAATCAGTCATAGGAGTGACCTCGTCACTTTGAAACTTATGTAGTGAGGCAGGTGCCTCCTAGGGTATCAATATAGTCAATTGACTTGTAGGGGAAATCTTCTGAATGCAGAAGAACCACTTTCTGGTTGGTCCGCTAAACCCTCCAGTCACATCACCACTGTCTCACGTATGAGACCCTCCCACTTTTGTCCCTTGACCACACCATCCCCTTAGATCTTCACAACCTTCATTCAACATGAGCTCCCCACCCAGCTACGATCAAACCCTCCTCGAACGACTAAACGCCCTCAAAAAATCAAGCATATCACTTGGTTCTCCAAAGTAACTTTTCACTCCATTCCCATCTGAACTATATCACATGCTCACTCATCTAGACTCCCCTTCCCCTTTCAAAAACCAGAGTCAACGCCAGAATCAGACCTATCAGCCCGGCTACAAAGTCTAAGAAACAGATCTGCTTTTTTATCACCTAGCCCCAGATGCTCCACGTCGATTACATCACCAGCACCCAAGGCCCCCGTCCCAAACCCGTCAAGTTCACCGTCGGAAAATGGATTTCCTAGCGCGCCAATAGGAGATCCAGATCCTGATCCGTTGCGAGATCCCATGAAAACAGGGGATGGCGAGAAAACGCTTGATGAGTTACTAGCGGACTTAGGGCCAGATGACCAGTGGGCCATGAATCCCGAGGACCCAAACGATATCAAGAGGTTGCTTAATGAGGCGAGGAGTACTCTACCTAAGGATAAGACTTCTGGATGTGGTAATTCTAAAGAGGGAGCTAGGAAAGGGACTGAGAGAAAACATGAGAATAGCAAGAATGATGGACAGGGAAGGGGAGGAAGCTATTTGACGCAAGATCTAGACATGTCTGTCTTTGCTCTCGATGAGGAGGACGAGCTTAGCGAGAAAGGAGAAATGGAAGAGAATCGGGGCAAGGAGGCAAGGGTGAACCAAGACTCGCGGGAAGCGGATGATATTCTTGCGAGGCTGATGGATGAAGTGGAATTTGAGAAAGCAAATACACCAAAAGACCAAACTCCAGAAGAAGGCAGCGACGTAGGCGGCGATGAACCATCCTTATCCCTCCCCCCCGTACCATCCGCTCTCCCATTACCACCCTCAGCCTCCACTGCATTCGAAGAGAACATTGCAGCCCGTCTCGCCGCACTCAAAGGCTCCTCTAAAACCGACTCCAACCCACTCGGCCTCCCCTCAGCCCCTACTTTTAAACCGTTCGAGAATTCCGTAAAAGGAATAAGTAAAATGATCACCAACGAGGAAATAGAAACTTGGTGTATCATCTGTCAGGATGATGCGACGGTTAAGTGTATTGGGTGTGAAGGCGATCTGTACTGTGCGAGTTGCTGGAAAGAGGGTCACATGGGTCCAGATGTTGGGTGGGAGGAGAAAAGGCATAAGTGGGTGAAGTGGAAGAAGCCTACCTGAGCTCTCAGAAACCGAGATTTGGAAAGAAAATAAGGACTCAAAACGTCTCTTATGAGGCATTTGATAGCTCCCTTTTTCTCCCTTTTAATGCAGGAGATATACCACTGGTTTTAAATTTCCAACGGAGGTTTAAGAAAATGGACAGACCATGAACAAGTCTGTCTCAATAACTCTTGATTCAACTCCGAGTATCTATCTGCATAGCCTCTCCCTGCGGCACCATTACCACAACCTAGCAAACCCCACCCAAGCAAACAACCCAGCCTCTCCTTCCTCACGAGAACAAAACCCACTACCCTTCTCTCGTTAAATTTCTTCCGCTAGTTCAAGAACGTGTTGTAACTTATATCGCATAGTCAGATTAGTGCAGATTAGATTACAGCGCGGGGGGATTTTCACGGGGAGAGCTTGGGGAGTTATCGTGTGAGCTGGAGCCGGAGTGGAGGTTGGTGATGAGGAGGGAGAGGCTGCTATGGCTAATTGTTTGTTCGCGAGGCACCTGCGTTGGGTTTTGGCGAGAGCTTAGTAGGTGCGCTACAGAGGTTTCTTGCGTTTGTATTGCGGGTGGTGGGTGGGTGGTGGAGTTTAATTCCTCTAATGAATTTCACTGCGGCTCTGGTGGGTGTGGAGGGAAGGATGGCGGTTAAGAAATACCGCTTCTTTAATCAGTGATCAACAATTAGAGTCTTTCATAATGCACGAATCTCAAAGACAAAAAGGGAGAGCAGATAGAGAAGTTCTTGAGGTGAGCAGTGCAATCTATTCATTATTCCCAATTTCACGCTCCAATTTTCCCAGATCCCATATCATTAAGCTGTCCATCCCACCAAATTACCGGATCCCAGTCGATGGAGATCCAACCAAAGCGTAAAGACAAATCTAAAGAGCGTGTCGGTTTTGTTGTGTTTCTGAGCCAGTGGGGCTACCATGTATCCTTCACATATCCTTTCCTGCTCTTTCTTTCAACCCCGGGAAATTCTCTTGATCCCCATCCCAGAGGTAAGGTACAAGAGGCAAGTCCTCTAGTTCTCGACATCATCACCCAACTTCTCGCCTGCCTCTCCCTTGATTCTCTTCCACAGGCAAGCGCTGACGACTGAGCCTACGGCAAAAAGGATGCACAGAGCAATGCTAAAGCCCCAGATGGCTTTCATCTCGTAGCAAGTGGTTTTGCTGGCGCCCGCCCAGACCCAGTAGTTGACTTTCGACATATTGACCCCCACGGAATCAATGAATGCGGAAGTGGTGCCGCCGGTTGAAGTGAGGGCAGTGCAGTCGAGGTAAGATAGCGGTTTGCCGACTGTGACGGAGATGACGATTACGGCGATGAGGAGGAGGGCGTCGAGGCCGGAGGTGATGAGGAAGGGGAGCATCGAGTCGAAGTAAAGAATGTAGGTGATTGCACAATACAATACTGCGATACAAGTCTACTCATCTCATTAGGCTTGTTTGGTTTTGCGGCGAGGGGAGGGAAGGACTTACGACAGAGAGAGTACCAATGAGTACATGTGGAGGTGATTGATCAGCGGTAACCATCTCGTTGATGAAGTTGGCAGTCATGCCGATGATGGAGATTAGGCAGATAGCTTCCATAGCGCGGACGACAGTGAAGGTCGCGCCCAATGCTCCATATTGTGGCCCAGGCATGGCTGTTGGTGGTAGGGGTTTGAGTTGAGGTTTAGATGTTTGTCGGAGACTTGGATTCGGGTTTGGGTTTGGCCTTGAAGATTTTTCTGTTTCTGGCCTTGGTTTCGGTTCTGGCTGAGGAGTTGGAGGCTTTAGAGATCGAGGTGGTGAAGATTGATCTTGCTGTATAGCTGTCGGCGCTGTCTTTTGCTGCTTAAAAGCTTCAGGTGTAATAGAACGAGCAGTAGGAGATGGAAAAGGCAAATTTGGATACCGAATTCCAGCAGGCACAGGCGGCGGATTCTTCGAAGTATAAGGACAATAAAGTATCCCGTTGATGATCACAGCACCCTTATACGGAACAGAAGAACCTGTTGACGACGTTTTGGAAACGGTCAATTTGAGCGATGAAGAGATCGTCTGGGCTGGCTAGCAGCAAGAGAATGACCTTGAGAAGTTGCAAAATGTAGGTGTCTGATGAGACTGTAGAAACGAAACGACCGAGAAGAGAGACGAAGTTTTGTAGTGAAAATAGACTGAGAGATGAGAACACAATGAATGGAATGAAGAGAAAGCAAACCAGCGGACTCAGCACTCTTAAATATCACCTCGCACACTCACTCGCGCCTCACCTACTAATCAAACAAAGAACTCAAGCCATGACTCTAGAATAGCTGATACAGGCTTGCTCAATGACAGCCGCTGAGCTGTCCAATGAGCATCCTTTCCAGGCCTCTCACTGTTTGCTTGGCGGGCGCTTCACAAACGAGCCTCAGACCCCAAAACCCCCCGACCAGCCATTCTGCCCTCCGCGCGTTAAGAGAAACGCGCGACCGTCAGAAAGACCAGTTTGCAGCCCTTTGCCCTGTGCCTTGTGGAGTTTTTCTATTCTTGAATGCGGGACTGGAGACAGGACACTTCCGCGAAGGGTGCTGCAGGCGCGATGGCGGGTCTGAAACATGAGGCTGGAACGCGGTAAATGCTGAGATTGAGATGAGATGGCGTGAAGCCTATGAGCAAAGAGGCTCCAACTCTCGGCATTGATGGCCGTGGTCACCAGGAAGACGTGGAAGGATTGTGGTGGTGTGAGTGGTTGGGCTGGGTCTTGGAAATAATCATTTTCATTTCTGTCAGCTGTCCACTGTCAGATATCAGATGTCAGACTATTCATAGTGCGATGCAAAAACAATATGGTAGAAATGGAGAACGGCATTGACTTGGGTCTGGGTGTTCTGGGTTGAAACAAAGTGTTGCTCATCGCTTTTCTTGGTTGTTGGATGTTGTGGTTCTGAAGGAGAGAAGGGTGTGAACAAAAAGAAGTGTCCTAGTGAGGAAGAGATGTTAGATTGATGATTGTTCGGGAATTCCACCCTCGTGGAAAAGACCTTGGTCTTTTTTTGGGGGGCATTCTTTAGACTGTGAAAATGACATCCAGTCTCGACATTGGCCGGGTCTTAAACACGCGTGCTGTGCTTGATCCCTTGCATGAGAATGTCTCAGCATCAAAAATCACAATGGAAATCAAGTAAGTCAGAGCATATATAATCATCGATTTCATTTATGGATCATGACTTTTCCCCATCCACCAGTGTCCCATATCATCCAGAGCATCTTCCGACTATGAATAGCATTGCTTATGTATGACACGTCCCCAAATTAACTAATTTACAAGACACCAGACTTGACAATGGTAGGCTTTTTGTTATAGTTAACCTTGCCAGAGCCGGATCCAGTAGCCTCAAGAGCCTTGACCACAAGCAATGATTGCTCGTCAGCAACCTCGCCGAAGACGACATGCTTGCCATCGAGCCAGCTGGTGACGACTGTGGTAATGAAGAATTGCGAGCCGTTGCTAGAGGAACATAGAGTCAGCTTTGTTATTCTTGAGAATGTTGCGGGTTCGTGGGTTGCTTACGTGTTGGGACCAGCATTGGCCATCGAGAGAAGTCCGGGCTTGGTGTGCTTGCGGGTGAAGTTCTCATCAGCAAACTTCTCACCGTAGATGGACTTGCCACCAGTTCCCTATGCCATTGTAAGCTTCTATTATAATATGGTTGGTTTGTTTCCGACGTACGTTGCCGCGAGTAAAGTCACCGCCCTGAAGCATGAATTGGGGGATGATTCTGTGGAAGGCAGAGCCAGCGTATCCGAAACCTTTCTCGCCGGAGCAGAGAGCACGGAAGTTTTCAGCGGTCTTGGGGACAATCTCGTCGTAGAGGAGGAAGGTGATGCGACCGGATTGCTCTGTGGAGAAAGGCAAAGTCAGCTCATTGTTAAGCTAGAGGTGGGGTATGACAAAGAACCAGATGTCGACGGTGAGAGGAGCTCAAGCATCACAATAAAGTAATCTGCGGTGCCCTGGAAGGTTTGCTGCAATGATTCTTGATATCTTGAATGAGATTGGGACTGATGGTGATGATGATGATGATGATGATGATGATGATGGGCAAGTGGACTGCAAGAGAAGGAAATTGAGGAGAGGTGCTTGTTGTGACTTACCAGCAACCTTGGAGGTCTGCTTGCCAGCAGTATCCAAGACTGGGCCCTCCCAGGTAACATCGAAGAAACTGCAGGTGTTAGTTAGCATTGAAAGCATAATTGAAAGAGTCGATGGATTACTTACGTCTTGATTGCCATGTTTGCGGTAGATGCGTGGAATTGTCTGAAGGGGGCGAATATTTTGGGGTTGAGAGTGTTGAAGGAATTTAAAGGTCGAAGACTTTGAAAATGGAGGGGTAGGCGGGGCATTGCTCTGAAAACGCTAGAGGAGCGGCGTAAGCGAAAGCGACCACCACGCTAATTGGCTGTTTCTGTGAAAGTGGGCCAACGTGGTCCAAAGTGTTCATGGGGACGGGACTGACTGTTGACACCAAACAATGGGACCAACGATTGGGGAGAGGGGGGCGAATGAGGTGCAAGAGAGAGGGACGGAGGCAGAGAGTGGCAGAGAGTGGCAGAGAGTGGCAGAGAGGGGAGGGAGCTTGGGCTGGTGCTGAGCGAGTGAGGAGTGAAGAGTGAATGAGGTGTGAAGACCGAGCTGTGAGGTGCAGGCGTGCTGACGGATGGGCAGATGGATGGACAGATGCTGGGCTTTGCCGTCAACCAACGAGAGACCAACAGATCAAGCTCCAGCTCCAGCTCCAGCTCCAGCTCTGGTTTCTTGCATGTCCAGATATTAGAAGTCTAGAGAATCGATTGGAGAATCATCGATGATTCATTCATCTTTAGTTTCTGTCTGTTGCCTTCAACCGTGGCTGATGATCGGGTGCTTGTCTTTCTGCTGCCGTCCGCTATCCCCAGAGCTTTCAAGCCAGCTCGGGGGATAGTAGCTTTGGCCTCTGCTCTGCTCTCCTCCTCTGTCCTCTTTTGCAGCAAGGTGTCCAGGTGGCGAGCGTCCCAACGGCTCTCGCAATTGCATGCTTAAGCTCGGAATGCTGTGCTAGGCTGTGATCCACACTGCATCACATCATGCAATCCCTCAAATAGCTCACCAACTGGGTGACATCTCGAACACCGATATTGGCTAAAAGTGTTCAAGGTGCGAGAGATGCGAGAGATGCGAATCATGCAGCTTCATACAGCGCTGGGAGTTGGGAATGGGAGTATGAATGAGAGGGCAGATGGATGATAGCTCAAAATACATACCTGGCAGAAAGAAGACCGAGTCTAGAGTATTGATTCGTAAGGGGGAGCTGGAAGGGCAGGAAACGGCCGTGAAGCTTGTAAAAGTACAGATGAAGAATAATCTAGAAACGAACTGATGCGGGAGATGTCGTTATTAGTACAGTGATGAGATTTTGGCATGAGATGATGGAAAAGGAGACTCGAAGCTCCGACTTTTCTTCTTGTCCTGCTAGGCGGGACAGGGATCAACTGCTGTCCTGTGCTGCACGTACTGAAGCTTCGACAGTTAGTGAATATACCGGACAGTTGTGAGTACCGCGACAATAGTGAATACTAGATAGATAGTGGTTATTCCTCTTTCTCCTGCCTATAAATACCCCTTCCATCCTCTCATTCTGCTTATCAACAGCAAAGTAAAAACCAAGAAGAAAGCCTTCAACTGGTGCTTGGTACTGTGGTGCTTGGTGCTTGGTGCTTAATGCTATGCTACAAGGCTGTAATGCTATAATCAAGAAAAATAAGGAATTACTACCTTACTACTAAGTTCGCTTTCCTCGACAGTTAGTAAATATACTCGGCAAGTATTTGTTGCGCGTATGGGGTTTATTGCGCGTGAGGGGTTTTTGGGAAGGCTATTAGAAATCGCAAATCATTGAGGTTGCAAAGGTTGTACCTTGTTAGTCATCCCTGTGGCTGGGCTGGCAACCAGACGAGTACGAGTTATAAGTAGTACATGTACTTAGCTAGGCCTCTCGGGTCTATAGGGCGAACTGAGTCTCTCATGTAAGCGCTCAAGTGAAGTTGATTGTTTGAGTTGTCCTGGAAAGTCCGACCCCTCTGCAAAGAGATCCAACATCACGTTGCTCTTGGATGTGTTGAACCGGGTTTGAATCAAATTTTTCAGATCATACCTTGAGAACTCTCAAATGATTGAACTTTTGTACTCTATTCCCTAAGTCACATGACTTCACTTTAGCATGGACGGGATCCCGGTCGGCTCCTCCGTTGGGCTTGTGGGAAACGTCTTCCATCTTCAAACCGCGGGAGCGCAACACAGTCTGAATTCGACGTCTTCAAATTCCAACTTCTCGTATCTCTTCACCATCTAAATCATGGATTTCAACAGTCTCAAAGATGCTGCCGCCAATTTATCTCTCTATGACCTCAAGGCCGGAGTGCGAAAGGTCCAAAATGGTAAGATGATGCCCAAATCTGCTAGTTGTCCCTTGGCTTACAGAATATCTCTAGCTGTCATGAACTACACGGAAATGGAAGCCAAAGTTAGAGAGGCAACAAATAATGAACCTTGGGTGCGTTTCCCCTATAGACCTTGAGTGTCCTAGAACTCCTTCGGAGGGCCTCCGCCCCCCCCCCAATGTCACGTCTTACTTCAGGAATACAATTTCTGACTTTCTAATACAGGGCGCCAGCTCGAGTTTAATGCAAGAGATTGCCAATGGAACATACAACTAGTCAGTTTTTCCATCTGCTACCAGATTGTGCCCTTATTGACACTAGAAAAGCCAATTACTCAATGAGATTATGCCCATGATCTATAAACGATTTACCGAGAAAGCTGCTGAAGAATGGAGACAAATCTACAAGGGATTACAATTGCTAGAGTTCTTGATCAAGAATGGATCTGAGAGAGTCATTGACGATGCGCGGTCTCATCTCACGCTTCTGAAGATGCTTAGACAGTTCCACTTCATTGATGCGAATGGCAAAGATCAGGGCGTAAATGTCAGGAACAGAGCTAAGGAACTTGCAGAGCTTCTTAGTGATGTGGACAGAATTAGGGCGGAGAGGAAGAAGGCTCGGGCTACACGGAACAAGTATACTGGTGTGGAGGGCGGGGCAGGCTTGGGAGGAGGACTTTCGAGCAGCAGCAGATATGGGGGCTTTGGTAGTGAAGAGTCTGGTGGTGGGGCAGGTGCTAGAGATTATGGAGGATATAGTGGTGGTGTGTATGGTGATGGAGGCGGCTTCGGAGGACAATCAAGCGATTTCCAGGATACTGGCCGTGAGACAAGCCACTCAAGCAGTGGTGGTGGGGGAGGCCGAGACAGATTCGAAGAATATGACGAGTACGACGAGGGAGCTGCACCAGTACCAAAAAAAAAGGCTACTGAATCATCCTCGAGCTCCAGCCGGTCAAAGGCATCCACAACAGAAAGAGTAGCAAAGCGAGCCGAACCTCCCAAGAAGAAAGAACCCGAAGCCGACCTCTTCTCCTTCGACGACCCGATCCCCACTTCCGCCCCCGTCATCGCCCCCGCAGCAGCCTCCTCCTCCCAAGCAGACGACGACGATTTCGACGACTTCCAATCCGCGACCCCGTCCGCCCAACCCACCGCACCCAGACAGTCCTTCCCCGGCCTCTCGGCGCCCTCCTCAACCACCCAAATCGCCTCCCCTCAACCCGTGTCCGCCCCAAAGGCCGCAAACCTCACAGACATGGTCGGCCTCTCCTCCATATCCCCCATGTCCTCTGCCAACCCCACCCCCGTAAACTACTCCGCCTTCGCGCCCCCCATCGCTGCACCCCCGCGCCCAACCGCCTACCAAGGCTCCCAACCCAACTACTTCACCTCCATCCAAGCACCAAACTCTCAACCTACTGCTACCCCAGGCCAACCAGCTATCAAATCTGCGGCTGCTAAGCCTTCTGGGGATGCGTTTGGAAGTCTGTGGAATACGGCGTCCGCCGGGATTAAGAAGACAGGTACGCCGACGAATGGACCGGCGCTGGGACAGTTGGCCAAGGAGAAAGCGAGTGCGGGGATTTGGGGACAGAGTGCAGGGAGCAGTGCTAGTAGTACGACTTACGGTAGGCAAAAGCCTGCTTTGGGTCAGAAACTGGGAGGCGGACTTGATGACCTGTTGGGTTGATAAGTGGTTGTGGACGGGGTTAGGATGATGATGTGCATGTTGATGTTGTAGGAGGATATATGATAGGGGCGTTCATAGACGCGGCGCTGAAAATTGAGTTATTTTGCCGCTATAGTATAAGCTTGCATCTCCTGTGTATCGTCTCTCACTCATTTTGAACAACAAACCCGTTCACTTGAACTTACTCAGAAGAATCCCACCTAAGACGCCGACACCTATGTAGTTCTGTCCCCCTTCCCCCTAAAACCCTAGTACCAACTCCCCTTCCCCTTAAACCCCAATCTCATAACCCAGAGCATAGAACCCCCAGCCTCGCCAGAGAGAAAGCGAGCGGAAGCGAGAGCGAGAGCGAGGAAGCGAGATTCTCCACTGCCTAAATACCAAGACTTGCTTAGCTAGATAGCTAGATAGATAGATAGATAGATAGATAGATAAGTAAGTAAGTAAGTAGGTAAATAAGTCCTCGAGCCTACTCTATTCGTGAGCCGGACATATATTCAGAATGTCATCATGCGAATTGGAATAGTGCCTGGGTGGATGTTCATCACTGGCTTAGCTACGTACGTACTGTACAGTACCTATCTACCTATATGGATTTTCCGAGCTCGGTTGGAGAGGAAGGGAGGGAAGGAGGGAGGTAGCGGCTAGATGGATGTTGCGGGCTTTGCGGCTGTTGTAGGTGATGAGAGTTTGTACGGTATTTGGAGGTTAGGTCCCCGGCGCTTTTTGAGTTGCGTTGTTCTGCGCATTTGTCGCAATCTGGTGGAGAATTGGAGAAGGTTGGGGAATAAGGTTGGTCATATGCGACGATTATTGCTTGGGGACTAGAACCTATGAACGCCTTCCATTCTATCTACATCTCCTGATGCTAGATGAGACCAGTCCAAAGTTTCCCATCATTTTGCCATTCCGTAATCGTATTCCTCCTTAAAAATACTCATCCACCCATCGTACAAACCCCCAATAGCTCACTCATTACTCACGAGTAAAACTGACTCTTCTGAAAACTCTCCACCCCGATATCCCCCGCCTTCCCCTCCACAATCGGCTTCTTCATCCCTTCTCCCATCAGGCTATTCGCCCGACTCCCACTCTGACTCGCACTCATAATCTCTCCCGCCGGCCCCCCAGGCCGTCTCGCCATCTCTAGATAAACACCAGGTAAATAGCCCATCCTCCCATCCCGCGCACGACAGCGCCACCACTCGCTCGGATTCCCCATCGGATCACTCTTACTCAGCACCGCGACCAAATCCCCTTTCTTCACTTCGAGATCTACGCCCTGGACTGCAGCTCCAGTTTCAGGTGTGAAATCGTATAGAACTCTACAGAAATCCAGCTTTGCGGGGTCGATTTGCTGGGGTAATGGCTGGCCATCTGGCCCAATGGCATGGCCTTGGGCGGCTAGACGCCGCTGCTCTTCGTCTTGGCTTGCGGCAAGCGATTTTATCAGCTTAGACATGAGATATGGCAGCCCGAATGCGGCGGCGATGAAGAATAGGAATGGCTTCTTTGAGGGCCGAGCAGGGGCAGCTGGGGAGCCGTCTGGGAGGAATTTGCGGCCTTCGAAGGAGGCGAAGGCGGAGGGGGTGAGGGAGGTAGCATCCGCGGGGGGAGGGCGGCCAGTTAGTTTCGCAAAAAGGGTCCGCAGCCAGCGGAGGACGGTGAAGATTCCGAGGATGGAACCGAGTGTGTTGCGCAGGTTGCCGAATTGCTCTGCTACTGAGACCATGGCTGTTTTTGATTAGCTGAGTTTTAATGTAAAGGGCGGAGGGAGGTACCGAAGAACGAGGAGTGAGTAGCCATATACGTGCTCTCTAGCATCTGAGCAAAACCCCCAAAGGCCCCGACGATACTCTCGATGATCTGGAAGGTAGCTTGCGTGCTCTGTGTGAAGCCTTGGGTTAAGCTATTCGGATCATTAGGATCGCCAGGCATGCCTGGCATACCACCGTACATGCCTCCTCCTCCGTACATGGAGCCGTAGCTTCCCATGCCTCCCATGCCTCCCATGCCTCCCATACCTCCCATGCCGCCATACATGCTGGAGCCATAACCACCGTATCCCCCCATGCCTCCCATTCGACTGTAAGGCGAGCTGTATGCGGATCCCATACCGCTCATGCCTCCATATGGTGAGGCCATCGCTCCCATTCTGTTTGCGCCATAGGGTGAGTGTGCGGAGGCATTTCTGTTAACGGCGGATGTCAGCGTTGACGGGCGTTCTGGTATCACTGGCGCAGAGCCAGAGTTTGTAGACGACGCTCCCATCGTGGATTGTGGTGTCGATAACGCACTCCCCGCAGAAGAAGCCATCGAGGATGCTATGCCTACTTTACTTTTAGTATCTTACCATTCTCATTATCACAAGTGAATAACGAACCTGCGCCCGCTGCTCCACCCCGTTCCCACGGCTTGGGTGGCGAAACCGTCGCCATTCCGCAGGATATGCGCGTCCCTCCCTGTTCGAATAGCCTCGATCAACCTGGCGATAATTTATCGTGTGTTGGGTGCGCGCAGGTGTTGGATGAGGTGAGAGATCTGGATGGTGGTCACGCAGGTCGTTTTGAGTTTGGAGACGACTGCCGAGCTTGTGGGGTGGTGCGAGGAGTTGGAGGAGGAGCACAAGAGGTGGTGATGAGAGCACAATTGATCGCAGATGGGAGAGGGTTTGATGGGTAGCAGATGGGATTATGATGAATACAGCTTGGAGTTTCCATGTGCATTGAGCATGTCAGAATATCTCATGGGGGCTGGTACAGTACAGTACAGTATTGTCTCGTCTACCTGTGGACCTCGGCTCGGTCGCCTGACTGAGTGTCTGTCTCTCTTACGGCACCTCCGTCCTACATCCAAGTTCCACGTTCCAACTCACTCTCGGAAACCTCACTTCTTCCAAGTGGAATCATCTCGCAGTTCTATTCTTAAAAGTCTTCCCGTGTTCGCAAAAGAGTTCGTCTCTCACCATATCTGCAATCATCAAGTAATGATTCGTGGTGGTTGATAATAGTCCTTGGTGACTTAGAAATCTCTCAACTTGTTCAGCGCAAGTATGAAGGTACTTATGACTTACTTTGTATTGTAATCTGACAGTTTGATGACAAAACTTCCTCCCGGCCCATCGCTTCTTAACTCGGCTCCCGCTCGCTCTTCCGAAAGTCCACGTTCTTTTCTCTCCCACCCATTGCGCCCCTTTGCAACCCCTTTGATTGGAGCCGAGCCAGCCTTAGAGCCAGCCTTCGAATCGCTCCTCATTTTCTCCCATCCCCAGGTTCCAGCGATCAATTGGTGGGCTATTAATTAGTAAGCTTGATGCTTCTACTAAGTGTTTAAGAGGGGGTGGTTGCACTTTCGCGCCAGCTCCCCTGCTTTAATAATGAGCTTGAGAACAGCAATGCACTACGCCGTGTGTGGCGCCAGAGTGGTCTACTGATATTCTCTATTGACGTCGAGTGCTTAGATGGGTAGGAGGGGAAGAGTATAAGTAGTGGGAATTCTCCTTCGGTTTGTATCTCTCACTCTCATCTATCTTATCATCATCTCATCCAGTGCTCCCTTCAGTCCCATATCTAAACCCACTTCACCCTTTTAACCTTTCAACCTTTCAAAATCCAACCTCTCATCTCAACCTCAGCAGCCAAGTCCTCTTAAACAGAAAACCCAATCTACTCAAATCCCAAACTTCGATCAACGAGCAAAGCCTCCAACGTCAAAGCAATGGCATCCAAAAAGATCATCGTCGTCTTTGGCGCTACTGGTGTCCAGGGAGGATCAGTCGTCAAGGCTGTTCTCGGAGACCCCAAGATGAGAGAAAGCTGGACCGTCCGAGGAATCACCAGAGATGTTTCCAAGCCTTCAGCCAAAGCTCTCGAGTCTCTCGGTGCTGAGACTGCTGCTGTAAGTCTTTCTTTCCTTCTATATGATTTGTACAAGTACTAACTCACATGAAGGCCGATCTAAACAACGCTTCTACGTTGAAGGCCGCTCTCAAGGATGCTTATGCCGTTTACGCCGTAACCAACTACTGGGAATCCCGCTCCGCCGACGTCGAAATGACTCAAGGAAAGGCCATCGCCGACGCCGCCAAAGAAGCCGGCGTCCAACACTACATCTGGTCCTCCCTGATTAACGTTACGGAACTCTCGAAGGGAAAACTCCTCCATGTTTCTCACTTCGACTCTAAAGCCCACATCGAAGACTACATCCGTAAATCCGGCATCCCCGCCACCTTTTTCCTACCCGGTTTCTACATGTCCAACCTCCCCGGCGGTATGTTCAGCCAGTCCCCCCCAAACAACGACTGGACCCTCGCCCTGCCCATCCCCGGTTCCTCTCCCGTTCCCTTGCTAGACACCGCAGACGACACGGGCAAATTCGTCAAAGGCATCCTCCTCCACCGCGAGCAAACACTCGGCAAGCGAATCCTTGGTGCTACAGCATACTACACGCTCGACGAGATGGTCAAGGAGTTCAAAGAGCAGTACCCGGAAGCCGGCAAGACAGCTTCTGCAAAGGAACTGCCGCATGAGGTGTTCAAGGATATTTTGCAGAAAAGCGGCATGCCTGGAGAGTCGGCTGAAGAACTCCTGCAGAACATGAGGTTGATGAACGAGTATGGGTATTACGGCGGTGCCGCACTTGAGGAAAGCCACAGCATCCTTGTTGACAAGCTCACCACATGGAAGGAATTCATGGCCAAGACTTCAGCTTTCAAGGAGTTGAAGTAAAGGAACAGGGAGTGAGGGGTATTTTAGTAGCTCTAATTACAATTATGAAAAAGTCCTCGCAGTACTTGACTTCAGAAAAATGCTCGTGTGTTGTAGTTGCGAGAAGATGCTGATACTAAGCGAGTGAGAAATGAGCCTCGTTCGCTGCTGAGTTACGAGTGACTCCAGTTTTCCTAAATCTTACTCAGCTCCGCAAGAAAGTAATTCCTTCTCCCTGTGCTCTTCAAAAGATGAAATGAGGTTGTGAGAATGGCTATATAAAAATAGAGTGCATGATGGAGCTAGTTCCGAGACATCCTCTCTCTACGTTATCTCTTGCGGTCTTTTCCAAGACCAAAATTTGTGCTTCAAGGAGAGCGATTCTCTGAAGCCAGTTATCAGACGAAACATGATGCTGCTTGATTACCCGTTTTACGTGAAAGCATATACCTTCAACAAGCAATGCTGTTTTTGGCCTTGTAGGATTTATGCTTCGCAAGAGCAATAGCGAGTCTAATAGAGAATCAAAAAAAAGTTTTGGACTATGTGTACAAACAGCTGCCTTCTTCAAGCATTATACACTCTATCATCCCCTACCCACCATCCCCGTCTACCACTCCTTACGCGTTTCTGCTCATGTCACCTCTGATTCTGTTGTAGTCTAGGAGACCCTCGATGCTGCCAACTGCACTAATGGCTACATCTTGATCCCATAGCTTTCGTTGAGCGAAGCTCATCACATCTTTCTCTGAAATAGCACTGATCACACGCTCAATTTCCTCAGGGCCCATGCGGCGGCCGGTAGTGATGATTTGGCGTCCGATATCTTCGGCTACGGCGGTGGTTCCGTCAAGGGAGAGGAGAATGGACGCCTTCAGTTGAGCCTTGGCGCGCTCGACTTCAGCCTCGGTAACGTTGTAGGATAGGCGGGACCATTCGCGGAGGGCGAAGTGGACGAGATCATCGATACGGGTGAGCTTGTCGGTAACAAGGTAGATACCCCAGAGACTATGATAGTTAGCTTATGAGAAATAACTCCTCTGGTAGAACGCACCCAGTATCGCTATAACTTGTTGAGAAGCTCATGAAGCTGGTGGCCAAGTCATTTTGGTGAACGAATCCACTGAGCTTGCTACCCATGAGAGAAGCATTGCCCATCGCCTTGTCCCAGTTGCCAACGATGGCCTGAGTGACCAAGGCAGTGAAGTAGTCATCATCCTTCCAGCTAACACCCTCAACAGCAATAGCGATATTAGCAGTGGGGATAGTGTCATCACGGATTCGGACCTCGGACCCGATGAACTCAGGCTTGCGCTTTTGGAGAGCGGCGTATGCTGCAGCAGAGCTGGTAGAGGGCTCCGTGGGAAGTTTGGAGAAGTACTTCTCGGCAAGTTCAACCAATTGTTCGTGAGGAACACCACCAGATCCTACAAGAACCATACGATCAGCAGTGTAGTTTGTCTTGATGTAGTCGACCAAATCCTGGCGTTGAATGCTCTGGATATTCTCAGCCGGGCCGAGAATTGTGCGTCCTAAAGGTTGTCCTTGGAAAGCAGTGGCGTGTAGGTGATCGAATACAACTTCCTCCAACTGCTTGTCGACCTCCTCTGATTCTCTGAGAATAACGTCTCGCTCACGCTCAATCGCTTGGGGTTCGAGCTTCGAGTTTTGAAGAATATCGGAAAGAATGTTGACGGTAGCGGGTACGTCTGCGTTGAATGCTTTGGCGTAGTATACGGTATTCTCACGCTGTCAAGATTGTTAGCTTCTGTGATGGTCATCCCGGGATTTCCCACATACTGATGTATATGCGTTCAAATGGCCACCCATATTTTCAATTTCCAACTCTAATTGCTGTTGTGTCCTGTTACTGGTACCCTAAAACCATCGTTAATACCTAATTCTTCTCCGCACAGATCAATTGAGGTGGACCTTGAAGGCAAGATGTTCCAGGAAGTGAGCAGTGCCATTTGTCTTATCCGTCTCCGCCCGAGATCCAGCATCAATCCAAACACCAACAGTCGAGGTTTGAGCCCATGGCGAATGCTCTGTAGCAATCTGTAGAACGTCAGCAGCTGTTCCTGTTCCTTGATGATCCAGTGCCTACCGTCAGTCCATTAGACAGTGTGGTCGACTCGGTTTTCACGCCATTCTTTACGACAGGAGTCGCAAATCCCCTCTTCAACGGTGAAGCAGTGGTGAGAGAAGCGCGACTGCGCAGTCCCTGGGCAAGGTTGAGAGCTAACCTCCGGGACGCCATGGGAGCTGTGAGGTTGGGTAATTGGGGATCTTGAATTGGGAGTTCAGTTCATGGAATGAGGTTCGGCTTCTGCAGATTTGAAGCTCCTCCGCGCTAGCGAATTACGGGGTGGCCGGATTAAAGGACTGGTCAGCAGTGAGGCTTAAATAGCAACCTCAACTTGGAGAACTATTGTGGAAATTAATCTAGCAAGTGATTCCAATATATTTATTTTCATACACCAAAACTTTCACTTATCTGTCCCTTATGAAAGCTATTTTCTAAGAAATACCGTAGCCTCCTGACAGCCAATCGCCAACAGCTGATTAAAGTTTCGGCCTGAGGCAATTACGATCCGCATCCTGCCGTTTGCCGAGGATCGCGATGTCGTGAACCTCGAGATTCAAAATCAACAGAACATCTCCCCTCTGGCGGAACGAAGGACTACATACACTGACGATGGCCTCAATTGTTCGACCAACAATGCTCCGGCAGACTTGTGCGGCTGCTTCCAAACGTAGCTTCTCGACGAAGCTCACCTCCAGCTTCCCCGCCATCAACAAGCCCTCGCCTGTTATTTCAAGGCAAGCTGTACGAAGTGCCTTTGCCAAAGATGCTCTACCAGGTTCAATCCGTATAGCTGCTTTCCACGCAAGTGGCAGACGCCCAATTTTAACTCCTCTTCCCCGTAAGAACATGCAGTTCCCGATCGATATTAAGAAACTTTGCTGACGTATAATACAGAGGTGATTAACGGAACCGGTAAGCTCACCTGGCATTGACTTGCCAAACTCAACTAATTGAATGTAGCAAACGACGCAGCACCGGTTCCAACGCCCAGTCCATCCCATGGCTCCTATCACTGGACATTCGAGCGTCTGATATCCGTCGGCCTCATTCCTCTCACAATCGCCCCCTTCGTTGCTGGCACATTGAACCCTACCATGGACGCTGTTCTCTGTGCCACAATTCTCATCCATTCGCATATCGGCTTCGAGGCATGCATTGTCGACTACCTACCCGCAAAGCGTGTGCCCAAGTCAAGAAAGCTGTTCGATTGGGGTTTGAAATTCGCAACGGTCCTAGTTGGTGTTGGATTATATGAGTTTGAGACCAATGATGTGGGTGTTACGGAGGCGATTAAGAGAATCTGGAAGGCATAAGGTTTGGTTGAGATAGAGAGGGTGTATTTTATTTTGAGAAGAAGCATTCGAAACACACAAGGGCTGGGCGACGTGTTTTTGCTGTGATATAAGTCCTGTATTCGACGGCCAATACTTTCCAATGCCTCCCCTTTTTCAAGACATGCTTTTGCATGCCTCTCCCCCGCTATTCCTACCGCCGCTTGGTACGAGGCTCGGTATTGGCTCATCTAGACATTTCCTTCATGCTGTGTGTTGACGGTCACTGGGAAGGCTCTCTGATAAGCTCGTATTGATATGTGTATTGTATATATATTCTAGTTTTACAAATCTAGCTATGTGCCATATGTACTCGCGTAGCGCGTAGCCACTCCACTGTAGGAGACCACTTTGAAGTAGTAGCCAATAGGATTACCCCTTTACGTGCAACACTATGTAATCACTTCCATTCCATCTTTGTCTTCCTTCGAATCCTCCGTATAATGTTTAGGACCCTCTGAAGGGAGCGGGTTAACTTTGCGAAGAAATTGATGAGAGTCTGGCAGATTACTATCAGATGCAAAGGACGCATCCCTAACTTTATTAAGTCCTAAATTAGAAACTTCCTCGTCCGAGTCGTCTCCCCTATCCATGTCGTATGGAAAGGGAGCACTAGCCATACCTACTACACGTATTAGAAACTACTATAGCTCAAGGATTGCGAAATTTGGTAGCGGTTTCATTCTTGGATCATCGGTTTTAAGCTCGAAAATTTGGCCGGATTTGATTTTCCCATCGGCTACTTTGTAAACTAATATATTATATTTACTTGCCCTAAGCCCCTCTTTATCAAAGTTATTAAAATAATATTAAATATAAAGAAACCAGAAAATAGCCTTTAATGCTTATAAAAGGCTACTATTATAGCTATTATAGCAAGTTATTACCCCGAGGATTTCGAATAAGGTTGTTGTAATAAAAGCAAAGGCCTATTAGGATTAAGTCGATCTTAGGGGTATAACTTTGAATTCAACCTTTGATATAAGGCCTTAGCCTCTGAATGCTTTCCTTGATTATTAAGTAAGCTTGCAAGGTTATTTATGCTCCTAAGCGTATCGGGGTGCTCTAGCCTGAGCACCTTCTCCCGGAGCAATAGCATTTGCCGGTATGAAACCTCGGCGTCGGCCTGCTTCCCTTGATTACCGAGCGAGAAGGCAAGGTCGTTTATGCTGCCGAGCGTATCGGGGTGCTCTGGCCCGAGTACCTTCTCTAGGGGCGATAGCGTTTGCCGGTGCAGGGCCTCGGCGTCGGCGTGCTTCCCTTGATTATCGAGCGAGAAGGCAAGGTAGCTCATACTGCCGAGCGTGTCGGGTGCTCTGGCCCGAGCACCTTCTCCTGGAGCGATAGCGTCTGCCGGTGCAGGGCCTCGGCCTCTGAATGCTTTCCTTGATTATCAAGTAAGCTTGCAAGGTTATTCATGCTCCCGAGCGTGTCGGGGTGCTCTAGCCCAAGCACCTTCTCCTGGAGCTGCAGCGTCTGCCGGTATATTGCCCCGGCCTCCGCGAGCTTGCCTTGGTCAGAGTAGAGGTTGCCTAGCCTAGGTTGTTAGCCGTATCAAGTGTCGATGTGTTGTTCGGTCCAAGTGCCTCCTCGCGGCTTTGCAACGCCCGTTCGTACATAGCCTCAATGCTCTCTTTGTCGGGGACGCTCTTATCCTCGTCGACGATAGTCGCCTCGCCGAGGGCGGAGTCCATTTCTTGAGCAGATAGAGCACGGTTCGACTGGGTACGGCTCGAATATCCGCTACTAGAAGCTACAGATAACTGCCGTGTGCTAACCGAATGGTCGGCTTGAGAAGAAGCCTCGCGGCTGCTGGCATCGTCTTCAAAATAGTCGATTTCGGCGCGGTCGAAATAATCGGCCACGATAGGGTCTGCTTTGTCTTCATTATCCATAGCCTGGTAATCGTCCCAATCAAGGTCGCGGATCGTTGCTTTTTCTCGGGAGTAAGGTTTTCTTCTTCTGGATGAGGTTCTCCGACCCATTCTAGAATCCTGGTATGCCTAAACATTCGAATCTCGGTGGCGTCTTCGTCGTCATTTGGGTCGAATACTGGAGCGACGTCGTTGAAGGTGCGGATTGGTTTCTTTAGACTTGTCTGGGGTGTTGTTCGCCAGGGGAGAGCATACATGGAAAAGTTGTAGATGTGTCCGAGGACGTGATCGATAAGCTCAGGAGAGTCGGTGGGACCGTGATCGTTGCACAGCGGACAGTTGGTTATGCCAAAGGTTCGGAAGGTTGACTTGGCCATTATGCGGTCAAAAGTTTCATCAGAGACCTGGCTTTCATGCTTTTCATCAAGGTGAGCCATGAATGACGGCAGAGATTGAAAGACGGGGCGGGTTCCTGTGTAACAGGAACATCTCCACTTTGGCGGGTGGTCGCATAGAACGTGCTCTCCATTCGTTTCGTGTGACGTAGATTCGACACGGCGTAGGGCAGTTTACTGCGATGCAGGTGTACGGGCTGATGTCATTTTTCATGTGTTTCCTGTGGGGGTGAGTAAGGCGAAGCGATTTTAAGGGCCATGGTACTTACGCCCATAGATCTGGATCCTCAGCTTCCTCTAGTGGTAGAGCCTGGCAGCAACAAGGACAAAGCAGTGTTTTTCGTTGCGCCTGTGATTTCTTCGCTTTTGGAAAGCGAGCAGACCCGGTGATGGTGCTGATCCGCGTCATTGTAGACTTCGCTGGTCGGGCATATCGGCCCTCGAGTCCTTGGTATTCACTCTCAAACACCGAGGCTGACAACCCATCGCTTTGATCGTTGGCCTCGTTTCTTTGCTTTGCGGCAGCGGTATTGATTCGCGGCGCGGGCGTATTCGTTGGCTCTGCCGCGGAATCAAGTGCACTACCTTCTGAAATGACATGCATTAGCATATTTTAGACAGCTCGCGAGGCTCTGAGGATGTCGGAGTGGCATTGGGCGCATCGGAATCGGTGCCAACGTCGTAGATGGCCTCCACCAGCCGATTCTGTAATCCTTGAAGCTCCATGCTGTGAAAATCCTTTAAATAGTCTTCCGACTTGGCGGTTTCACTCGGCCTGGACTCTATGATGCAGATGAGATGTGTTCGCAACTGGTCATACTGCCGCTTCTCTTTCCCGGCCCTGTCACGCTCAAAGGACATGTCGGCCTTTTGCAGCCGTGATTTCGTTCCAGACTGCCGTATCGCAGAGCCAACCCACGCCAAATTGTCCGTCATCTCATTAATGCCCTGCTCGGCCTCTTTGATCTCGTCCTCGTCACCATCCTCGATGGCCGCCGCCTTGTAACCTTCCAGAAACTGCTCCAGCACGTCCAGCAGGCTGGTGACGAGGAATATATCCCTTGACCGCCCGCTGAGCTGCCAGTCCAGCGATGCCTTTCCATGAGCCAGGGCGCCCACGCTGTCGGCCCAGAGCTTCAGGTCCGCAAACCGGACCTCGAGGTAGTTTCGGTGCTCGCCATCTAGCGCGGCAATACACGACCGGAAGCGCGCGAAACACGCGCGGGTCGCGTTGCCGACCAGCTCATCAATCTGCTTGGCCTTGTCCTGCTGCGTCGGCTCCATCGCGAAGTGTTGTGACTTGTCTGAGCGTTCAAGGTGTCCGACCCACTTTTATACTTCTTTCTTGGCGGAGCGTGCAGCGGCTCTTGCATAAGCTGCAAGCGTCGACATGCACCCCTCGTGGCAGGCTAGTGGGCGGCTCCAAACAAACGAAGCAACCCAGCTCACTACCGCAAAAACCTCTTCTCTTCCAAAGTGTCGCACGCTAGCGTGCAAAGTGGTTTGATCAAGTGTGTGTTTGGGTGATCAAATAAGAGCTTGTAAAGAGTAGTTGTACGAATATCTGTCTAAAGAGAAAGGAAAGTAAATGATTGTAAGATCATGGTATATATACACGGGAGAGCACAGGCCATGTGCCCATGACACGTGATGATCATGTGACAGGGGCCATATTCTGTGACACAAAGTTACGACCATCTACATGAGGCTCGCGGATTGGCACTGCGCTGCACCTCATTGCGCGGCACTTGGAGGTGATGCAGCCCATGACCTCTCGCGCCAGGCTCTGCAGGATTTTCTGAAAATTTGCAAGGTGAGCAGCATTCCGACTCAGCCTGCTAACTTACATAGTACCACGTCCCAATTGCTAACTGTCAAAACTGTAGTGGCCAGCAAAGTCGGCTACAATCAAGGCAGAGACTATGAAGAGTTTAATAGTTGGCTGCTGTCTCCAAGTTCTCGCGGCATCTACGACGAACTAAACATACTATTCTCGTTGCGGCCGGTAATGATGCGCGCTGGCATCAAGAATTTCCTGGCTGCGAAACAGACTGGCGTGGAATTCTACGTCAACCGCTTCCAGGAGCTCCTCGACCTGCTAGAGCCAGACAACCGAAAGCTCGACGGCGTGGCCAGAGCATCCTGCACGGCAGACATCTCAAGCCGCACGACGAATATGTCTACCCGAACGACATACGTGAAAATTTAATTACGGCACTGAAGGAGCATGCGACGTGTGTGTTCTCGGTGCATAAGTCAGAAGCACCGGTGGGCATGAATCCTCGCCATCTACCGAGGGACGAATTGTGAAACAGCTTGTCGAGTTCGATCTCGTCATGGCTTTTACGAATTTCGAGTTCTGGCAGGACTTCTCGCTGGGCGTTGCATTGTGAGTCTTTCCGCAGCATATCCAGGCAAACTGTGTGATTTAGAGCTGATTACTCTCATAGAAAACCCGACGAAAGGCCCAAGATGTCATCTGGTGCCATGGCCGCGGTGAGAAGCTGGGATTACTACCGCTGACTGCGAACGAGAACCTTGGGGAATTGCGTAATAGTGTGAATGATGCCCACTCGAACGCAAGCAGTCATCTTACGGAGCTCAATAACGAAGTCTGGGAAATGTGCAAGTTCAAGAAAGCCTTCGACACTGCCATTTCAAACTGCCTGGACCCCAGCAAGTTCATCGAAAGCCCCAGTACCCGCAAACGGCGAAGCAGGCTAACTCCAGAAGAGTACGAGAAGCTCTCACCGCAGCGGAAAGCAGCCGAGGACCAGAAGCGGACAGAGTACCAGAAACGTGCCGTGCAGGACCGCCGAGAGGCCATCTATCACAACGTCGTGTCGCCGCTCTACTGGCTTGCTAAGGTCGGCAACGTTGATGGAAAAGATGACATGGTCATAAAACCCCGCAAGCAGCAGCACGCGAAGGCGCGTCGCCAGTCCACCTTTTTCAGACGACCAGGACAAAGCTGAGATTCAGGAGCTCTGGAAACGTGTCCAGATCCCGAACTTCAACAGCGATCGGCGAGTGGAAGGAAATGCTGAAAGGTGGTTCGAGGACATACGGGCCATCTCCAACTTGGTATTTCATCGGAGACGTATATTAGATGTCAAAATGGGGATCAAGTTGCCCCCGGTACGGATTGCCATTCTCGACACGGGCTGCGACTTAACCTTGAAATCTTTCCAGGCGGCAAAGTGCTTCAAGGGGTGGTGCGACTTTGCGGTAGAACCGCCATCTCAGACTGAGGTGGATGAATATGGGCATGGGACGTTCATGGCGCGGCTTGTGATGCAGATGGTGCCGGGCTGCGAGCTCTACATTGCGCGCGTTGCGCAGGCGAGGCTGGAGCGCAATGAGGAGGGCGTCGCAAGGTGAGTAACCTTCATTCGATTCATACCCCCTCTGCATTGCTAAGTAGTATTTACAGGCCATAAGATACGCAGGCAACGAGTGGAAAGTCGACGTCATCTCCATGTCCTTCGGCTCCCCAAATTCAGCCAGCCCATCAGCGACGCCATCCACGACGTGAGAAAAATCCGGGAGGGCGCCATCGTCTTCCTCGCCAGCGCCGAGGCCTACCCGGCCTGCGACCCCTCGCCCTCGGTCATCTCCATATACGCCGCCGAAAGCACCGGCGCCTTCCTCAAGACCAACCCCATCCCTTAGGAGGAATCGCGGCGCTTGCTGGGCACGTACGGCGACAACGTCCCCGACGCTGTCTTGGCGGAGCTGCGCGCGCGGTTTGCGCAGGGGGACTTTAGTGCCGGGACGTCGGTTGCGACGGCGGTGGCAGCGGGCGTCGTGGGCCTGATGCTGGCATACGCGGCGCTGGTACCACATGTGCTGCGCGGGTGCGGCGCCGAGGGCGTATACAGCGATCTGAAGACGACTGACGGCATGAGATGCTTGTTTCGTTTCCGAGATCGTGACAGTGCGTTTAGTGGCGTGGTCAAGGAGTAAGGATTGTTGGAACGATATACCTGGATTTGCGTTGTAGCAGGACTACGGGAAGGGAAATAAATGGAGAAAGAGAGGAGAGGGGGTTGTGAGAATTTATGACAGGAATAAATCGGTAGTAGAAATTCGGCGATAGTAAAAGCTTGGATGGAGAGAGAAATCTAGGATCTGGGAACTGCCCCGTGATGCGCTTATTATTTTTGCGTATGAGGCCTGGAGGTCGCAATCCTGCGAGAACGGTGAAGCATTGCTTCTGAGCTCCCCAGGTAACCTGTCGTGCAAAGAACTTCTTTGGGAGACATTGTGCCCAATACAGCAAATTTCCAAGGAGCACGCATGCCTTTTATGTTCTCAATCTCTGCTGGAAAAGACTTTCACTCAGATCAATTCACTTAAACCATAGGCACGGCCCCCTCGCCCTCTCCGCTCCCTGTAAAATCCTGCGTCGCAAACGTACTCATAAACCACGGATCCAGCAACGCATCCCAATCAATATCCGCCGCTTCCACCCCATCCCTCTCCCCTCCATCCGCCGCCTCCAGCAATGCCACTTCCTGCCGCTTCTTTTTCACACTATCCCTCAACAGAACCTTCGCCGTATTCAGCGCCTCGTTCGCAACATGCGTGCCTAGGAGCCCGACGATCGTTTCTAACGAGGAGATTGTGCGGGAGACGGCGGAGAGAGACTCTGCGGTGTCGATCGCAAGTAGCACGCACGCGAATTGGAAGACGGTGCAGAGAACGTTCCACCAGAAATGGGAGGCGCGGGCCAGGGAGAGGGCAGCTTCTGTTGCTGTGTTACCCAGAGCGATGATCTGTAAAACCTCGGATTTCTCGACGGGCAGTCTGAGGAGGCGTTGATGCCGGTAAAGGGAGAGGCAGAGATCGGCTTTGGACATGGAGATGAAGGGATGTTCGTCGGGAATTTTCTGGAGTTCTTCGAGACTGTGATGTAAGTCTGGTTGGGGGTGAGGTCCGACTCGTGGGATGATGTGGGCTAGTGAGAGAAGCTGGGCTGTGAAATCTAAGGGTCCCTGGGGTGGTTGCTTGCAGCTAATGCGGTAAAGGGTAACGCTTGAACGGCCGTATTCATAAGAGATCATGGCGTTTGTAAACCAGGCACACCAGAAGATCCGACGGGCTTGCTCGCAGGCTTCTGTATTTCCAATGATCCTTTTCGAGCCGTTATCGCTAGTTAAAATCATTGCATCGATCTCGTGATGGAGGCCTGTTGCTTCTGCAAGATGAACAGTTGTGCAGCTCGCTATCCATGCCCGATGGGGTCGAGTAATAGTCCGGAGATAAAGTGTTCTCAAGAGCCAGCCACAAACAGCATCTATCGATGGCTGAATTGTCGGGTCTTCGAGGATGCCCCTCGCATGCTGAACGATATCTGCTTCTTTTGGATGTCCCATATTCGCCGAGAAGAACGATCCTAGAGCTACTACTCCGGCGATGATAGCCTCAAAAGCAGACGTTAATTTTGGCTGAATCCAAAATTGGTCAATACTTCTCAAAAAGGTGGTTCTATCCAAGATCCCCCAGATAGGATGAACAATCTCAAAATACACAGTGGAGAAATGATCAAATTCCTCCCTGGAGATGAGGCTCCTCGTATCATCATGGACAGGGCCCTTCTCTTCAGGTCGAACACCACAATTCCATCCAAAAGAATGAACTCTTGGAGGATTCGCTGACTGAAAATCAAGACCTAGATTTCTAGGAAAGGCCATTGCCGAATGCATGCCCATGTACCTCGCCTTGACAGGATCCAAAATCCCATTCTCCATCGGACTCCGTAACGCCTCAGGACTCTCTCCAGAATCAGTCCTAGAAGAAGACATGGTGGTTGCAACCAATGGCTGGGGAGCCCTTGCTCTTTCCGTCACTGGGCTTGGGTTTGTCTAGAGAAAATCAGCTCCGTTCGAAGGCTATGGCAACAGAGGTCTTGATTTCATACGGCACATCAAAAAGCTGGAGGAATCTAAATGAAAGACTGAGGGGATAATAACTCACCACACCCGCACTGTTGGAATTATCAACAAACGCCGCGCTCGGCCCATCATCACTCCCGTACTGACACTGATACCCATACATCGCACAAGCCGAGCACGGGAGCTGGACATCGCATTTCCTCTTTCTCTGTCGACAAGGGAGACATGCTTTCCTGGCTCGTTGCCGTTTCCGCGGCGGGGGCTTGTCGTGGTCTCGTTGGGATGGGGGGGAGGCGGAGGTTGCAGGTGACATGGCGGAGGTGGCGGAGGTGGCGAGCCAGGTGGGAGGAGAGAAGGCGGCGGGATTCATGAAAGGAGAGGGGCTGGTGGGGAGGAAAGGAGAGGAGTTGCTGGGTGAGGGCGGATGATCCGGATGCGTGGAGGTTGTTATAGTTGTGAGGGGCGGGTAGAAGTTCGAATAAAGAAACGAGGCGTGCTGTGCTTACATAATTCCGGAAACAGCAATGGGTATCATGAAAGGAAAGGGAAATAGTTGAATTTGAATATGTACATACTGTCGTGTAAAGGGGAAAATGGGTTGCCAAAGCGGAGAATCACCACGCGGTTGCTCACTGTTGCTCATATCACAGGATGCTGAATCAGCAGAGTTTGGCCCCCACTAGCGAGATCTGCTTCGAGCCATCCCCTGAGCATGACAAGCGGAGGGGGAGAATTGGTAAGGCTGAGGTGGCGCTGATGACGCAAGTCTTGCAATATTAGCTTAGGAGTTTTAGGAGAAACTTACGGATAATTTACGTTGGTTCTATTTCCGAAGCTGAGTACGGAAGTACAAGATTTATCTGGTCAAGGGTTGTTGAGTCGGGCAAAGCTCGAGATTTCTAAAGTCTTTGAACTTCGATACTGATGCCTTTCCACAAAACGTGAGTCGGATTGAAGAATGGTATGCATTTACAGTCTATATTCTGTTCTGTTCTATTCTATTCTATTCTATTGTTTGAACCGAATGGTATAATGCAACGCAGATGCTCATAAACATTTACAACCCAACTCATACACTCTCCATCTTCCTCTTACCCATATTCTGCGTAACCACAAAAACGCAAGCAATCACCACCCCTAACCCCGCCAACCCTACGCCCATATATTGCGCGCCCCTAAATCCTCTCAACACATCCAATCCCCCATCATTGACCTCACTCTCGATCGTCCCCGCAAAGCCCAAGCCTATGCTAATCGAATAATTAACAACCGTATTCACCAAACTCGCCGCAATCCCCTGGTGTTCCCTCCTCATCCGATTACTCAGTAAAATCGTCGCGGCGGGAAAACTCATATCCATACCCCATGGTTGAATTAAAATACTGAAGAAACTCTGCAACCAGAAAGTTTGTGAAACAGGAGCGGTAGCCATCAGTATACTTCCAAGCGTGAAGGCAAGCATGGCTATGAGCATCGGAACGGAGGCATGTACACGGTGTAAAATAACACCACACGTCAGCGCCGCGACGAGTCCCGAGACTGTCGGGAAGGCAAAATACCCCGCGGTGAGCAAGGGAGTCGTGTGGCGAAGCTCGAGCATGAATTGCCAGCTGTAGTATATCCAGATTCCGAAAGAGCCCCAGCCCGCGGCCATACAGCCAAGGACGAAAGCTGTGTCTGTACTCAGGGCGTCTATTGGGAGTAAAGGAAAGCGGGCTCTTGATTCAATGAACCCGAAAAGAGCAATGAAGAGGAATCCTACGATGAGGAGAGCGTAGGTGTAGGGCGTTGACCACCCCATCACCGGTCCCTGATTCCACGCAAAGTTGATAAGTATCAGCGCCCCGATGCCAGTGCTTGCGCCCCAGAGATCAATCTTAGTAGCCATAGACACATCTTTATGTTCCGGATCCTCAGGACTCGGTGTATGCGGAATAATCAATATCCCAACCCCAGACAAAGCCAAACTCGCAATCCCTGTGGTCCAAAACGCCCAAGGCCACCACGCAAACTCCGCAAATAGCGAAGAGAACACAGCTCCAAACGTAAATCCCGTGGGCGCACAACCGCCGAAAATACTAAACACCATTTCCTTCCTCCTTCCTGGCTCATAGGTTCGCCCAAGGATGGCGATGGCGTTTGGGAGGAGGAAGGCAGGTCCGATGCCTTGGAGAGCGCGGCAGATGGAGAAGAAGATCAGGGAGCCTGAATAGGCGCTGAAGCCTGCGAGCAGGGACCAGAGCGCGTACCACAGGAAACCCGCTATGAAAAAGCGTTTGTGTCCGTAAAGATCTCCCAGCCGGCCAGCGATCAGGATGAAGGTCCCGACAGTTAGGGAATAGGCGGCAGAGAGCCAGGAGAGTTGGCCAGGGGAAGAGGTGTTGAACGAGGCGCCGATTATGCGCAGGGGAGCGATGGTTTGGCCTAGCCCGGCTTGGGTCATTAGTTGGGCGGTGCAGAGGATGCCGACGAAGAGAGATTCACGGATGATAGAGGTAGGCTGAGGGATGCGAGATTGGACAAGATGAAGGGTGAGGTTGTCAGGGAGGTCATGGTCGACAACCTTTCCGTGGTCGTCGCTGGTTGCGTTGACGGTTTCGTTTCCGGCTTGGGAGGGGAGATCTGAGGTAGATGTTAATGCGCTCATTCTGCAAAGAGTACAGATTCCTGTCTAGAAAGCAGACTTGGGAGATATAAAAAACCACGTGAAGGAAACAGTCGCTGGATTGAATCTGAGCAGCAGACAGATATTAGACTCTAAAACGGCCCAGACGGGAAGGCTACTCATCATAAAGAAGAGACGATATGAAACATACGGTTTGACTATCCATTTCCAGAAGAGCTGTGCCTGAAATGAATGGGGCGAATTTGTAATTTATTCCAAGGAATGGTGACCATGAGAGCTTAAAAGCGCAATATCCGGAGTCCGGTATCTGTTCCTGAGCACCCGACAACGGATTTATGGGGAAAGGAAGGCTGCTACTTGATCGCTTCCGTCTGCCTCTGCTCCTCCGCAGCAACCGCTCCGCTCCGCTCCGCCCCCTTTCGCAAGATCGCTTGTTGCCGATGAAGGTAAATCTTACAGCATTAACAATTGAGAAGACGAAGACATGGAAAGCACATGTAATTGCATGAATTAGACTGCATTTGCAATGATGATACACAGAAATTCATTAATTCGCTCCTTGCTATGCTTGCTTTCTATGCTAAACATGCACCAAAACAAACAAACTCCACTTGGTATATGCCGCTCCTTCCTTTGCCAAAACTCCAAGCATGTATGTTTAAACCTTTTTATCGTCCGAATCTTCTCTCTCCACGCCCAGGTGCTTCATCCCGGTGATCATCTCCGCAGCTGAGTCCCGTCTAGCATTGCGGGATACGATTGGTTGTAGAGCAGGGAGATCGGGAACATGACTTTCTTCTTCCTCCGCTACACCCGTTGTGATTGCGGGACCTTCGTCCTCGTATTCAGATTCGGGTTCCGCTTCTAGCATGCTGCTCGTCATCTGCTCGTCTTCATACACAGAGCCACCAGAAAGAATGCTCTCTCCTAGGCCGTTGTCGTTGTCATCTTCATCGATCGAGTCACGAGAGATGTAACTATCGCCAAGCTCATCGTTGCCCTCTTCTTCTTCTTCGTCGTCTTCATCCTCACTGCCATTATCTTCCTCTTCCTCCTCCTCCTCCTCTTCCTTGTCATCACTCTCTGAGTCACTGAAATCATCAATTTCAAGTACTGGCTCTCGCCAATACGTGAAGTCGGTGTACTCTTCACCGCCACCCTTGACAAGCATGTTGACCGGTGGGAAATAGTGGTCAACAACCTCTCGCATATTGACATAGCTGTATCTAAGCTTATTCAAGCTCAGAAGATCAAGGGACACCTCTGCATAACTGTTGATTGTGAAAATACGATTGCTCGGTATGCTGACCGAGCGATATGAAAGCGCATCTGTCAATCGGTTCCCAAAACCTGCATAAAATGGCGTCCGGTTGGGACCGAATAGATTCTTGATATCACGCAAACAAGCCATTTTGAAGACTTCGGGTTTGCGGATATACAATTCTCGTCTCACAGCTGCGATCGTTCGATCGGGACTGAGAATCGTGGGACCCTTGGGCAAACGGTAGCTTTCCTGCACCACTCCATTCAGGTAGGCTCTTGTAGTATCTGCTAGCCCAACGGATCGAGAGGTCAAGTACATGATGTTATAGCCATTGGCTACGATTTCGGTATAGAGTTTGGCAACTCCTATGTGCGTCCAATCACGGCCAATCATGTTGAGCACATGGCCGAGAGCATCGGATTTGGTAATAGTTCCATCGATATCCGAAATCACAATAGGGACATCATACCGCCAGAGGTATATGTTCGCGTGGCAAGTTGCTCTGTTAACAGTAAAGCTAACGGGATTTGGACCTGGCTTTAAACCTAAAGCTTTGAGTTGCTCACTGGTCAATCGCAGAGTCTTGGCGTAGTTTCGGTTGGGGTCTCCAGCACTCTCGGGTGGCGTCTCCGGGGGCGTCTGCATGCCCATATCAGAACCTGATCGGCGATGCCCGGGAACAAGAACGTTGGTCTCACTCTCGGATTCGCTATGGTACCCAGGGTCTGAAGCAGCATCGCTAGTGAGGACTACATGTGCCATTGCTGCTCGCTGGCTGGCTGCCTCCTTTGCCTCTTCGCTGCTGTAAATCCAGAGGTTGCCATTCTCGTCTGCGCCGATCAGGGCTCCAATATCGTAGTTGCCTTCTAGCTCCTCGGACAAAATCTTCCGAGCAATAATCTCAGCTCGGAATGCATCATCATCGCTACTCTTGTATCCAGTCATGTCCAGCATCAAATCGCCCGTATCTGTAACCTGACTAGGGATATTTGAGGCAGTAAGTCTTTCAGACAACGCAACTGCACGTTCTATAGCTTCCTTGGTAGGTACAGGCGGAGGGCTGTGTGATCTTTCGGTCATATCGTCGGACCGGCCATCCATGACGGCAACTCCAGGAGTCAAAGACCGTGTCTGCCTTTCCCGATCTGATCCCTCGCTGATTTGTGTCCGGGCAGAGGCCGAGGGGATTTCGTCGGTGTTATGACGTCGGGTCGTCAAATCTGACCAGTCTCCAGATACAGGGCGTGCACCAGTATAGCCAGGGGAACCGGATAATGGAGTCAAGCCTTTAGAAAATTAGCAGAGATTCTGTAGAACAAAATGATACACACTCAGGTTGCCCGGCCTCCTAGGAGCTGAGGAAGAAAGAACCCCAGTCACAGGCCTCGAAACACTCCCAGATCTTGCCTTCGCATTGATAGACTCCAAATCCAGGAAATCTGGTTCAGTGAGGTTTGCCGCATTTGACCCCTCGGGCACCAAGGGCGGGCTGGATGCTGGAGAGACCAGAGGAGATGTCTGCATAGCCTCGGGGATATTATCACTGGTTTCGAACACAAAGAAAGCTTCTCCTCCATCCCCAAGCTTCATCGCGTAGTCCTGCTTGGCATCGTTCACCCGGAACTCCACTTTCTTCTCAGATGGTCGTAGCAGAGAGAACTTGCCGAACCGCACATGGAAGGGCGAACAGGCCAGAGATCCATCCTCTTGCTCAACCACTATGACATCGATGGCACCGCTGAGGGTGGCTGGGTTGATGGAATTCCATGTTTTGGAGACTGAGCCGCTGATGCTTCGAACGTACTGCATTGCGGCTGGAAAGGGCGGGGGATTCACCAATTCGGGTATGTAGGGAAACGACAGAGTGTAGAGAGGACGGGTAAGATATGCGAGGACTTCGGGGGGCAGGTTATGGTTGTGCGCAGGACGGGGAATGAGATGATGGTGCTTGCTGGTGATGTGGTGGTGGTGGTGGTGGTGGTGGTCGTGGTGGTCTTCTTTTTGTTGCTTGTTCGCTGGAGAAAGCACTCGTATTATGTCAAGGGCCGAAACGACAGAGGGGAAGGCGTGCTGAATAAGAAACAATATGTATGAATGAAGCTTGGAGATGCTCAAGTACGAGGACCTGTAGAATAAAGAAATGATGGAGGGTTGAAGGTTGAGGAAGAGAAATTGTGCTGTTTTGGTTTGGAGGAAGGTTGGAGGAAGGTTGGCTCGTGTTGGGAGGGTTGGGAGGAGCGGGTCGGGTTTGACTTGGGTGAGAGGTGAGAGATGAGAGATGAGAGATGAGAGATGAGAGATGAGAGATGAGAGATGAGAG
>JAPZPB010000329.1:0-44273 GCA_037952635.1 Bryoglossum gracile | reverse complement strand
CTGGGACTGGGACTGGGACTGGGACTGGGACTGGGACTGGGACTGGGACTGGGACGGCAGCTAGTGGGGGCGTAGTGACGGTTACGGCTTCGCCATCAGCGAGTACCACCAAGACCAGTGTTGGTTCGAGAATTACGAGTGTACTGAGATTGGAGGTTGGAGCTGTAGTTGGATTTATCTTAGTTGTGATTTTATTATAGTCCCAGCTCCGTCCGCAGTTGTCCCCACTTCAATACCCCATTGAATAATTCAAACACTCTTCTTTCAACTCAACTACAAGTGCCACCCCCTCAAAACGTCTCTGCAGCAGGTCTCATATTCAACTCATGTGTCAACAACTCTGGCTGTTGGTGCCAACCACAAATACGTCTTCCCCACCGCATCAGCACCCATCTTCTTCCCTGCTTCTCTGATCTTCTCCATCCTTATCCTCAATCGCCCTATTCGAAATTCGAAATTGAATGCACGACATGCACTCCCTTAGCACTCATCTCTCTCGCCATTATGCCAACGACCAAGTTAATTGCCGCACACTCACTCTCCCTGTTCCTAAGGCTGCAAATTCGGCGGAACCGCGGACGGCTTCCAATATGCTGGGAAAGATTAGGGTTCATTTCTTCCGGCCGGATTCAGAGAGGAGTGGTGACGTGGCGCTCGAAGAATAATTTTGGAGCTTGGGAGAAGGTTGCGGGCCTGTATACTGCTCTAAGCTTTAGTGAACTCGTCCATGAAGCGTCTTTTGGAGGAGTTTTTTACTGGGTAGACGGCGACTTACAGGAGGAAGTCCTTGAATGGTCAGTGGGAGCGGATTGATTGAAATGTAGATTTGAGCTTGCCGGCTGAGATGTCTGTTGGGAAGTTCTTGATGGCGGTCCCGTGGGTTTGCTTTCTGGGGTTGGATCGATTGGAATTCAAGGACTCTGATCGACGAGCAAGAAGGGCTACTGCCATGTTTCCGTGTGAGGGATAGGAGAGGATTCGTGGAATATCAGTACCCTGTGTGGTGTGTTAGTGAAGGGGTAATGAGAGGAGGGGAAACTTGGATAGAGATTGAAGTTTGAAGCATATGCCAAGAAGCAGTTAAAAGTAAGAGGTCTTCGAAGTTATAATAAGGTGAAATGTGCAGAAGTTCAAACAGACATACAGGACGCTCACGGTGTTAAAACCTGCACCAAAGATAATAGCAAGTCCATTTAGAGGCATGCTTACAGATTTATATCCTGTGAAGCTGGAAGCCTAGGGAAATATACGAAAACTGCATTGAAATCCCAACTGAGAGAGATTTGTATGTAATTATATGCCAGACTTAAACTTTAACCCAGGCTTACTGAAACTTCGACGTCAGAGGCGAGGGGGTGGGGGGGTTAATAGCAACCGAAGATCTCCATGACGTTTTTCAGGGGCTTAACTCCGAAGCCCCTCCCGAGCCAAATTCCACAGGCTTATCCAGAAGCCCGGGCGGACATAAAACATACGACGTCGTCCATAATAACCACAAACAATTAGTGCCCCCATCCCTCAGCATTGCCAAAATGGCCCCAGACGCACCGAAGAACATCGTAATTGTCGGTATGTCATATCTTCAGGTCCATTGACCAGATCTGATAGTAGAGTAGGAGGCGGCATAATCGGATGCACAACAGCCTACTTCCTCACCCGCCACCCCGCTTTCAACCCCTCCCTACATAAAATTACAATCATAGAAGCTACATCTATAGCCTCTGGGGCGTCGGGGAAAGCGGGCGGATTACTGGCGTTATGGGCGTATCCGGCTAGTATTGTGCCGTTGAGTTATAAGTTGCATAAAGAATTGGCGGATGAACATAATGGGGCGACGAGGTGGGGATATAGAGAAGTATATTGTGGGAGTCTGAGGGCAAAGGGGAAGGTTTATGGAAACGCGAAGGAAGGGTTAGAAGGGGACAAGGGAATGGAATGGCAGAAGTTACCGAAGACGGAGAGAAAGGGAATTGCGTTGCGAAGGGGGTACCAAAGGATTTGGACTGGTTCGACGCGGAAGCTGTGAAGAGATACTCAGAAATGGGCACACCGAGTACGACAGCACAAGTTCATCCTCTTCAGTTTACGACTTGGATGGTGGGCCTGGCGAAAGAGAAGGGTGTCGAAGTAATACTTGGGTCGGTGACGGCGATTGACTATGCGGGAGGGAAGGGGGTAAAGGGAGCTACATATGAGGACAAGGTGACGAAGAAGATCCACACGGTGCCGGCTACGGATGTGGTATTATCTGCGGGACCCTGGACGAGCCATGTGTTTCCTGAGGCGCCCATTGATGCTTTGAGAGCGCATAGCGTGGTCATAAAGGCAGATGTTACGCCCTACGCCGTGTTTAGTGAGATTGATCTGCCAAAGGACTTTGGTGGCGTGGGAGGCGGTGATGTGAAAAATAGGAGGCATGGATCGTCTGTTTCGCCAGAAATGTATGCCAGACCCGATGGGACTGTTTATGCTTGTGGTACGTCTTTCCCCTTTTTCTCCAGGTGAACTCTGCTAAGAAATCTGGCAGGCGAAGGAGATACACTCGTTCATCTCCCTAAAACCAGCGATCTGGTCGTCTGCGATGAGGAGCGCTGCCAAGATATCATTGACTATTGTGGCTCAATATCAACCCCCATGCGGACAGGCGAGGTCCTTGCCCGACAGGCTTGCTATCTACCTTCAGTGGCAGGTGGTGGAGGGCCTTTGATCGGACAGACGGGCATCAAAGGCTTGTTCATGGCGACTGGACATACATGTTGGGGCATTCAAAATAGCTGCGCCACTGGCAAGTTAATGAGTGAGTTTATATTTGATGGGAAAGCGACGAGCGCAAAGATCGACATGCTAGACCCCAGGAAATTCATGAGTCCAGATGGGGGATTATAACCAATGTTTGTCGACCAAATTCGCTCAAACGATTTGAAATGAGATATGAAATAAGAAAAGGGGCAGCAGGGACAGTACTGCTTGATATAGCAATGATTAATGGGGGAAAAGCGTAGATGTTCACGGTCCCTCCTACAATTTACTCACGCCACAGGAGCTAGATACCTCCATTCCCTCGCCAGAGCCTCAGAAGTAATCTGGCTTCTTGCGCTGGTAGCATATTATAAGTAATTTAGGGATCTCTCGTCCGCAAGCCCATGCGCCAAAAACGCGGGGAAACCTTTGTGTCAACCCCTCACCACACTCGCTTAAGGCAATTAATATACATGCAGCCACAAAGCAGCGGATAAACTGCATCTGCTCCCACTCAAATCCCCATCCCTCTCGTCTGAGCTCAACTGAACTTTAGGCACAGCAATCCCAAGCTCCGGTTCCCGATTATGGGACGCTAGGTTGCAAAGTACACGTCTCTTCATTGTGAGTTTGGGGAATATCAGATGGCTATGCCCAGTGGCATGCCGTGAGGAAATGAAGTTGTCCCGGATTTTGCGAAAGTTGTTGAAGTTTATTATACGTATCTCCGTCGCAGCGACTGCAGATTTCAGATTTCGTCACGATGCTTTCCCTTTTCATTTTCGCCTTCCTGCTTCCGTTCGGTTTTGCTTCCAAGCCTGTTCTCACACCCGAACCGTTCAATCCAGCAGAACCTATCTACCTAGGCGAAGTCTTCTGGCCCCCAACTAGTCCGTCACCTTCTTTGTTTATTCCAGCTCCTTATTACGTAGCTAGCTTAAACGGAACTGAAATAACCAACTTTCTCAGTGACGCTCTTGGCCTGGCTCCCATCCGTCCAAAACTACCCTTCTGAATGGTGCTATCTCGCCACTGACGCCACGGATCATAAGTTGTTTTCTCTGGCGGGGTTCGATTTGTTGCGGATCCATGACTATTTCACAGAAGCGGCGTATCTAACGAGGGAAGGCAAACGTTGGGCCGAATGCTCCATCACCCCAGAAAGCGGGCGGATGGGCGCCTGTGAAGGTGTCCTAGATTTCGAGTGTGAAGGCGGACAAAAGTTCACTGGTCCAGGGACTAGAAGGTGGAGTTGTTGGGTGATTGAAGAGGAGAGACTGAAGTTGGAGAAGATTGAAGAGGAGCGGGCGAGGCATATGGCGGAGCTGGAGAGGACGGGGAGGGCGATGGTTACGGATGAGAGTTTGACGCCGACGAGCATGAGGGTGGGGACGATGAGCAGTGAGGTTATGGCGTCTTTTCCGGCGGGGTTTACTGGGATGCGGTGAGCTAGTTTCGGGGTAGTATTGGAGTTGGAGTTGAATTCCAGACGATGTTTATAATTAGCAGGGCTTTCAAAGTCTGATGCTGTTTTTCAATCTGGATATATACTGTTCTTTCGTCACCAAGTAACCTCCTCCTGTCTGAGCTCCCACTCCCCGTAAACACCCCATGGCACCCGGACCGAGACTTTCGCTTTTCGATTCCTCATATCTACATCCAGCATCTCCACCCCACTGATCCGAATCTCCTCCGGTGCATACTCGCCTTCGAATCTCTCTTCCTCGAGTCTCATCACCCATTTCGCTAGAGTTCCCGCCCATACACTATCCCACAACGCCTCTCTCGTCGGTCGCTTCAAAAGCATCTTAACCGCTTCCCTCCTCAACGATTTCTGGGGACACCGCCAGGCGACCAGGTAGACGGGCAGGATGATCCGCATGTCAAAGTTATACGTGCTGTTTTCGAGACTGGGGTCTTGCAGCACGGATTCCGCCAAGTGGAAAATTTTCGTGAAGATAGGCATAAAAGCGTATGTATTGGGGTATGGCTGATCCTCAGTCCGTATAACAGCAGCAGCAAAATAACATGTGTAATACTGCATCTCCAACGTCGTAGCCCCGAGGAACGCTTTCCCCGTTTTCTTACTTTTGCATCTCTCAAGAAGTGGCAAGGCAGCTTTGTGCCAGCGCTGTAGCTCAGCTAGATGCTGAGCGCGGAGGGGAACGTAGGCTGCTGGTATCATGAGCGCAACGTTGCATTTGAGACAGCCTGTTGAGCGGTCTTCAGGGAGTATGGAGGCCATGAGATGGACTAATCTCTGGCACGCAAGGCCGAAATATATGTTAGCATCCCGCAAATTCTCGAATTTCTCAGGCATAGCGGTCATCTTCTCGTCTCGAAAATGAGTCATCATAAGGTGTTGCGCGCGTGTTCGATTATCGACGTAGGACATGGCTTGGATGTCCATTCTTCCAAACGCAGCGAGGATGTCTTCCTCGATATCCGGGCTCCGGACCACCCCCCCGCTAGAACATTTTTCTTTTGCGCGGATGAATTCCAGAGCGAGAATGACCTGTTTGATTGCTGCGTCGTGGTTGCCGTGGAATGTTTCAAAGCAGAAGACTACGATGCAATTCATTAAGATGGTTCGGAGACCTTGGTTCACGCTTAATATTTCCTTGCGCATGGCTTTTACGGCTTTGCTGTATTGCTCTAATGCGAAGTGATGATGCATTTCAGCTTCTTGGCTTTTCTTGGCTTCATGGATAGTGCCTATTCTGATGAGATCTGATGTTGATTTCAAAGCAGCAATGGCGATGACTCCATGTCTGATACCGACAGAGCTTGAGGATGCTTGGAGAACGAGTTTCTCCCAGAGTTGGGTGTCAAAGTAGCCTTCGAATTGGGGAGCAATTTCCGAGCGGAAGAGTTGGAAATAGATGTATTCGCGGTTGTTTGAGAAGAGATTTTCAGTGGGCTGAGGGACGAGAGGGCGGAAGGACGGTGGGGGATTTGTGACTTTTGCTGGGAGTGGATTGGCAGTCTTGAATTTTCGACCTTCATAGCCATCGCAGTCGATGCCAAATTTGGCGCAGCGGTTACAGTTGGGTCGAGCTTCGTCACACTTGACTCGTCGGATCCTGTGTACTGTAAGTAAGAGTCGGGGGGGGGAGGAGAAGTACTCACCTACATGTGACGCAGCCACTTCTTGACCGAGGTTGACCTTTTCTACCGATGGTCTTTGGGACGTTTGTCGAGATGTCATGCATTTTGAATTTCCTGAGGTGTTCTCAAATCCTGTCGTCTCTTGTTCTTTTCTTCTGTCGTCAGGACTTAAACAAGCGGACTAAAGGCCGAGATGCAGGCAATGGCCAACGGCACGTCGCGGCCATATACTGAGGCGTAAACCCACTCAAGCCATAGTGCTGAGAGCGCTTCCTACGTGGCGTTTTCGAATGATATCTATGTCAATAAGAAAGAGGAGGAGCAAGGTGGAGCTCTCAAGTTGACGTGCAGAAAGACTCCCACGGCGCGTCTGACATATACGTAAAATACAGCTTACAAATCTCGCTTCTCTTTCCAATAAACTCCAGCAGGGTGTTCGACTCGGAAAAATCATTTATTGAATTGATGGAATGCTCGAGGCTATTGTTCGGACAGAACTTTTGGAAGCTCTTTCTTGCGAATTCAAGGGGCCAAATGGAAAGAAAGAAATCACTTTATAAAGTTACTTCCCTTTACCCCTTTTTCACACCTCGCTTAAAGCACAATCTATTTTAGTATATTTCTTAGTTAGCTTCTAGTTACTTTTACAGTGCTTTACCACACAAAATAAAAGGTATATTACGTGTGTTAAAAATGCATCTTCCTTTAAAGAGGTTGTTTAAGTAGCGCTAATACAATAGTAATATAGAAGAGCTTAACTATTGAATCAAGAGAAGGTATAAAGGCGGTTTTACGCCCGCCGGGTCGAAGGGGTTGGTCAAATATAGTATTGCCGTGCCTGCCTGTGTACTAATTTAAGAGCGTACAAATCTGGCTTTATAACCTGCCTCCTAGCCACATGACTACACCACGTGAAGTAGGAATGACAAAACTGTGTCCTGTTAGCATAACTCTACCACAGTGAAAATTCCAAGATTCTTGGTTATTTAAATCTATATAATTTATATAAAACAACTTTAGCACTAATATTATACTTCAATTTCTGAAGGCTTTCGTTATGGATTTACCTCAATTTACATTAATATATAAAATAAAATACAAAATTTGAAGTAATACTTCTCGCTATTATTAAATATTAAAATAAAATATTACATAGACAAGTTTCTAAATAATGTGCCAGCTTTCTAATTGTATGTAAGAAAGCGCGTGTTTGTAATTGTGGTGCCTTGTGCGTGATGCGCTATATGCCTTAGCTACACTTTGCTACGCGATATAACAAGGATATACGTATATATTTTTGTTCAAAACATAAATAAAAGCATATTGCACAATGGAAATGCCATTCCTCATCTTATGTTTCCTGTTATTGGTACGGAATGTTCAAATGCCAATATATTTATGCAGGTGATTATAAGCTGCGCAGCCTTAATATCAGGACACCTCGCCATCGAAATATGGTTGACTCCCGTCAGAGTGACGCAAGTCTTTGTGCTCCATTGTGTTTTGCTGGCCAGTGACTATACTCTCCTCCGCATTTTCGTCTATTCTTTGCTTTTCGGTGATATTTTCATGTATCATCCGATAATTTATTATGTGCAACAGATTGTGGCACTCTAGAAGTTTTCTTTTTTCAAAACTCGTATATACTTGCACCGATTTCTCCTCGTACCCCCAGTGTTACTTCCTCAACGGCTGCTTGCTTGCTGTGATGTTCCTTCCAAATCCGGAAGCCCACAAGTTAAGTATTTTCTTTCTGGGGCTCAACCTCCAACATTCAAACATCTCCACCTCAACGACACTCGTTCGATCATCCACCCCCAACCTAATAACCCGTATTGTTTCTTACCTACACATGTCTCTACGATGATTTCTCTTGCTTTTTGGTTGACTCTCGGTCTCCCACTACTCGTTGCCACAGGTCACGCGCTGGTACCTCCTCTAGCACCAGCTGCCAATACTGCAACAGACCTACAAAGTCATACCGCTGCCAAGCAAGACTTCGATGTTGACAATTATCCTTTTCCTATCCTTGAGATTGGTCTCCAGCACATCCTTGCTCAGATCGCTGCAAACTCAACAGCCTCCCAGCTTCAGTCTCTAAGCCCGAGCCTCTCGCCGCATGTGCAAAGCTTAATGACGGCTCTAAGCCAGAAAGATGCACCTGCTCAGTGTAGTTCTACATCTCCATGTGTTGATGGAAGTTGTTGCAACTCCGTAAGTGAATTCCCAGAACAGGAGGGAGGCTCAGACAAGCTGACAGGAGTAGCTCGGACAATGTGGGTACACATCGGTTGCGTGCAAGTCAAGTGCTGCTTCACAGTGTATTTCTAACTGCGATTCTGCTGCGGAGTGTGGTAAAGACTCCTTGGACGCTGCGGCGAAGTGCCCTCTGAATCTGTGTTGCTCGTCTTCGGGGTACTGTGGTGTAAGTCCGCAATCCCCTGGCCCCACTGATAGTCTGCTAATCGCAAATCAGACTTCAAGTCTCTACTGTGTCAACGCAGATCCTTCGCAAGCAGCTTCTCTGCCTTGTCAACCTGGCTATGGTACTTGTGCAGTCGTACCGCCTCCATCGTGCCCCGCAAAGAATGCGACGACTAGTAAGGGCCGGAAAGCAGCTTACTACCAGTCAACGTGAGGCTTTCCTGCATGATACCTTGTGCCCAATTTATTTTCCCGTTTAGATTTATCACTAGCTCCAGACTATTGGTGGGGATTTTGCGGTTTTGGGCCTCGAGCTGACCTCCATCCAGCAATTTGTATTACCGAGCCTGTAACCAGATCACTCCAGCCCAAATCGACACCCACGGCCTCACTCACCTAATCTTTGCATTTGCCTCAATTGATTCAACTGCCTTCACAATCACGGCTACCAACGCCGAGGATGTCGCTCTGTACGCTCCCTTTACTGGACTCAAATCAGCAGTAATGCAAACTTGGATATCGGTTGGAGGATTCAGTTTCAGCGACCCAGGTCAAACACACACTACTTGGTCTGACATGACATCTACTGCTGCAACTCGAGCGATTTTCATCAACTCACTACTGCTTTTTATGGCTAAGTGGGGTTTCCAAGGTGTCGATTTGGACTGGGAATATCCTGCAAATTCTGCTCGCGGCGGTAATTCAAATGATACTGCAAATTTCGTTTTGCTAGTGAAGGAGATGCGGACTGCACTTGGATCGAATTATGGCATCAGTGTTGTTCTGTGAGTATCAAGTCTCCTGATAAAAATCAATTTCTAACAAATTCAGACCGCCAGACTTTCTCTACATACAGGGTTTCGACCCCGTATCCATGGAACCATTTGTGGATTTCTTCAACTACATGTCTTACGACTTGCATGGGCCTTGGGAAGAAACTACCCTAGGTGCTCAAGTACGCTCTCAAAGTTCCATCCTTGATATTGGCAATGATCTTCTTCCTCTCTGGTATGCTGGTCTTCGCCCTGGTAAACTGAACCTAGGGATTCCATACTACGGCCGCGGTTATACCTTGACCAACACATCGTGTACAGACACAGGCTGCCCATATTCCGGGCCAAATCTACCTGGGAATTGTACTAATAGCGCGGGAATTTTGTCTCTTAGAGAGATTAGCCAGTTGATTAGGAAACAGAAATTGACTCCCAAGTTGCTCTCAGACGAAATGATTAAGCAAATTACATGGGGTGATCAGTGGATGGGATATGATGACATGGAGACCATTGATCTGAAGGTGGCGTGGGGTGATGAACACTGTTTGGGCGGGACGACAGTTTGGAGTATTGATCTCAGCTCTGGAGCTGGAAGGTATGTTGAGAGTTCAGGCTTCCTCGATATCGACTAACTTTGCTTAGTGGGGATGCCCCAGCTAAGGTCAGCTTTGACGGCACATGCGGTGTCAAGTCTTCTGCGTCATGTGCCGGGTCGACATTTGGAAGTTGTTGTTCAGAAAATGGTTTCTGTGGCTCGACTTCCGCCTATTGTTCGATTCACAACGGCTGCCAGGTAGAATTTGGGGCTTGCACACTGGAGGCTATATCTGTCAGTGGCGACGGAACCTGTGGGAATGGTAAGACCTGCCTAAACAGCTCGTATGGTGATTGCTGCTCTGCGAGGGGATATTGTGGGTCTGCCCCGGCGTATTGCGAGGTGCCTCGTGGCTGTCAAGCTGGATTTGGGTCTTGCACAGCGGCAGTGGCAGTGAGCGTCGATGGCTCATGCGGTCCTAGGATTACCTGTGAGGGTAGCATTTTCGGGAGCTGCTGTTCAGCGCATGGATTCTGTGGCTCAACGTCAGACTACTGTAAGCTGTCAAACGGTTGCCAGCCTAATTTCGGCACATGCTTTGTTCCTCTACCACCAAGTACGGATGGGAGCTGCGGCAATGGAGTGGGTTGTGAAGGGAGTGCCTTCGGGAACTGTTGTTCATCTCATGGTTGGTGCGGGTCTACAGACGCCTATTGCCTGTCATCTGGTGGCTGTCAGAATGATTTTGGTCTTTGCAATTGAGACGGAAATGGGCGAAGGGTTTCCTAGACCCTGGTGGCATTTTGATCTTGGTGCATGATATGCTGGGAAAGGGAGTTTGAATTTGATTGCCCCCTAGAGATGTCTAGGAGCACGAATTGCGTAGAGATAGAAAAAATTGCGTGGAATTTGCCAATTCATTACCTTGAGTAAATTCCAACCAGTGCAAGGGTGGTGTAGCCGGGTGGCAGCTTACCAGATGGGGGACTGTTGTCCCGTAAGCGCTTGAGTCAATGGGAATGGCTGACACATGAAGACTTGTGTTTACAAGCTCTTGCATTTCATACGTTCCTACACCTATGAATCTATGATTTTTTTCTGCTTGAGACATACAGTATAATGGAAGGGAGGGACGTAGAGTACAGAAATGAAAAGGGGCTCAGTCATGGGTCGTCAGTGGCTGGACGCTAAAGCTCGCGTAATTTGAACAGCCAGATCTCAAAAACAGGTTGCGCGAGAAGAAAGTTGAAGCTCCAACCTGCCAGCCACCCTCACATCAACAATTGTACCTTCTGCGCAATTGACCGACAACACGATGGGTTTCTACAAGTACACCGCCTTCGCTCTCCTCGCTCTCCGCGCGGTCAGCGTCTTCGCTGCTGCTGATGCTGTAAGTCAATTGCTTCTCTCAATTGAGCTGTTTAGAGGTGGGAAGTGGAAGTGTGAATAGTAGCTAGGTAGCTAATCCCCTCGGCATACAGGCCGAAGAAGAGCTCTCCAGCCCACCCACCGCGCCCAACCTCGCCGTCTCTGTCTCAGCCTCCTTCCCTGAAGCCGAAGTCTTCGGCGTCAAGCTCATCAACGGGCACCCGACCAAGGCCATCCTCTCGTTCGTCAACTCCGAACCCGACGCCGTGCAAGTCGCTGTCATCGGCGGCGCGCTTTCCAGCCTCCAGCCCCTGGCCGCTGGCTCCCACCCATCTGCTGGCATTGTCAGAAACCTAACTGCGGTCAAATACGACATCGAGATCCCGGCGGGCGAGAAGGCGAGTCTCAATTATGCATTTACGAATGATTTGCACCCGCAGGAGTTGAGACTCAATTTGATTGCGGTGGTGGCAAGTAAGGCGGGGGCTGTTTATCAGGTTCAGGCTTTTAATGAGACGGTCAGCGTTGTCGAGCCAGCGACCAGCTTCTTTGATCCCCAGGTGTACGTCCACGCTACTCCCTCCCATCCAAAACCGTAGCTAATGATGTTTATCTATAAAGTATCTTCCTCTACCTCTGCCTCGCAGCAGGTTTCTCCGGCGTCATGTACTACATCTATACCCAAGCCATGGAATACTTCTTCCCTCAATCCCGCCGCGGAGGCAAGGGCGGCGAGCGTGCTAAGCGTTCCAGCCAGGGTACTAAGAAGGCTGTTCCGGTTGGAGAGCAAGTTTCTGTCATTGGAGCTGATGGACCGGCTGTTACGACTGGTGCGGAGGCGCAGAAGGCGTATGATGAGAGCTGGATTCCGGAGCATCATTTGAACCGTCCCACCGCGAAAAGGGTTAAGAGTGGTGCGTCGAAGAAATAGATGCTTAGATCAGCATTAGAGGGGGGTAGGACGTGGGAGGAAACAGCTGTTTTCACTTGTCTGGGTTCAGATGAATGGGTTTGATACATAGGGATGATGGAATTAAGTGGCGTCGAGCATTAGTGGATAGGATGGGAGGGGAAGGGAAAAGCAAGTGTACAATACAAGTAAAAATGCAAAGTGCCCAAACTTCGTCTCGAGGCTTGTTATCTCTGCACTTTATGCACACTCAGCCCATTGAACACCCTAGATTAAGGATGGAGTTAGGTGAGTTCAGGCATTGAATTGGAGCTATATTGACAAGAAATTGCTTTTAGAACAAGGACACCACAAATTCTAATCATGCAGAAGCAGCCACCGCCGGAGCACCACACTCAATCTTCACCTCTTCTAGCTCAGCCTTCTTGGCTCTCAGCGCCGCGAAGTTCCTGTTCATTGCTGCTTGGGTGAACTCCTTCCCAGTCACAGCAGGGTATTTCTTCCCCTTCCCCTGGATCACCACATCCGTACACGGCTGATTGAAAAACGCCATACTGTACCTATCCCCAAAATAATCCACCCCTCTCACCTTGGGGGTCTGCACGCGGTGGAACGTACTTTTGAAGCGGTCGTCGCTCCAACTCATCAGCAAGTCCCCAATATTGCACACGATCTCGTCGCCCGAGAACCCAACTTTCGTCCACGTATCGCCGATGCCGAACGAGGTGGACACTTCGCGCCCGGGACAGATCTCCAGCCCAGATTGGCCCGGGGCTTGGAACAGCAGGGTCAGGAAATCCCAATCGACGTGCGCGCCGGCTCTGAAATACCCTTCTGGGACAGGTGCTTCCTCGTCGACGGCGAAGTAATGAAGCAGCCTCAACACAGACTGGGAATTCCCGCGCGAGACGTCGTGGGCGTCGACGAAGTGGGAGTCTGGGAACTCGAGGCCGCGGGCAAAGCACAGCATCAGTTTCTCGGAGATGGATTGGCAGGTGTGCATGAACTCCAGCGACTGGTCTTTGAATCCCGGGAGCGTGGAGTCAGGGAGCCAGAGCGAGGACATGTTGTCGCCGAATTGCATCTGGTAACTCTCCTTGCGGTCGGGTTGGCCGGTCGAGGGCCGGATTTGGGCGTTCTTCTCCCAGCCGGCGTTGAGGTGGGAGAAGGGGACGGTGGCTTTGGTGGCGTCGGGGAGGGAGAAGAAGGAGGTAGAGGCGGAGAACATGGAGGTGATCAAGGAGGAGGGGATGCCGTGGTTGGTGAGGGCGAAGAAGCCATCCTAGAGGTGTTAGTGTGAGGTTTTGGGAGGTGAGGGTTCAAGGGAAGGGGATAGCTGGGACATACAGTTTCGGCGGCTGCGAGAAGCTCAGAGGTGATGGCCCCGATTCTGTTTTCGAAGTCGTGGAGGGAGATTCTGGGGATAGTACGCTCAGTGTACTTGGGCCCCGCGGGTGGTGAGGCTATGGTGCCCATTGTGATGCAGGTTGGAGTGAATCTTGTGGAGAAGGTATGTGATGTGTCCTGAAGTCTCTATGATTCTGTCTGAATATATGAAGAGTTGCGTTGACAATCTCTTAGAGTTGCTGTCTTGTCGTATGATGGGGATTTTCTTCAGTGGAGACCAAGAGTTTTTATATCATTCGTCAATTTCTTCCTCCGGCTTCTTGTACTGCAGTACTTCACAACTTATCTTCCTTTCTTCCATCAGAACCTGGAGAAGAAAAGATCACCAGATAGTGCTTTTGAGATCTCCGCATCAGCTCAGGCTCTAGCTTCCCCATCTTTGCTTTCCTATCTCAGCTATCTAGCTGTATCAGCGGGAGCCTCCGTTGGCTGGATAGTGGCTGATTGGATTGACAGCCGTGGCAGGCGGTGGTCCCCGAGCCAAGAGTGGGAGAGTAGTGATTGAGAGGTCATGTGATACTGTAGTCTTCGTATTTCTTCCATGGGACAGACAGGAACGGTCTTCAGAATGCCTGACTTGGAATTTTGTTTCTTGCAGGACTAGTAAAAGTGATGAGATAAAAAAAAGTCGTGGTGCATAGAGCTTACAAAAAGTGAAGTAGAGCGTGGGTATCACCAGTATTCGGAGAATACGTAGTACTAGATTGTCCGAATCATGAAGAGCTCACATCACCAAATTTTGCGCCAATTTATGACGAAAACTACAAATACTTCCATCCTCCTCTATTCACAACTTTCACTCCTGACCTTTCCCGAATCCCCTTGACGGACTTCCTTGCAGCCTCCATGATTTCCGCTTCATCCATTCTCACCAGCTTCCCCTGGCTAACCAAAATCTTTCCATCCACAACCACCATCTCGACATCAGCGCCCGTGCAAGAATACACAACTGTTGTCATTGGATTCACTCCTCCGCTACTAATTTGCGTGTCGTCAAATGGCGCAGAGTGCAAACTCTTGGGGCTCACCACCACGAAGTCTGCTTTCTTCCCCACCTCAAGACTCCCAATCTCCTTGTCCAGTCCCAAAGCCTTCGCGCCATTGATGGTAGCCATCTCCAACACACTCTCTGCTCCTACCAAACCCGCATCTAAATCTGTGCCTTTGTGTATAATGCCCGCGAGATGCATCTCCCTCAACATATCATAAGTATTGCCACACGGTGCTCCATCAGTTCCCAGCGAGACATTGATACCTGCATCCAGCATCTCAGGGACATTCGCAATCCCGGATGCAAGTTTGCAGTTACTGTTGGGGCTATGTGCCACACTGGTACCAGTCTGCTTCAAGATCGGTAAGTCGGTTTCCAGATCCAGGTGCACCATATGAGCAAGTACCGTCTTCGTCCCCGTCAACTGAGCTTGCTCACAGAACTGCATTGGCGTCAGACCGTAGCTATCGCGGTAGATAGTCAAGTCTTTAGGAGCTTCAGCACAGTGCATCGTGAATCCAATACCATGCTCTCTACACGCCTTCCCAATCCCAAGATGGGAGGAGAGAGGTGAACCTCTCGGTGTACCAGCAGCGGCCCAGACATGGAGTCTATCGTTGAAGGAGCCATGGTGAGCTGCGTGTGCTTCGAGCATAGATGCAACTGACATGGAGGACACATCTTTGTCTCTCGGATCAGTGATTCTCAGCTCCTTGTTGCTTTCTTCGAACTTCACTAGTTTGCCCTACTCACACCATCAGCACTTCCATTCTCAGCATGATTTCAGATTAGGAGAGAGACAAACCAAACAACCTCTAATACCACTCTCCCCCACAGCTCTCACCACATTTTCAAACCCACTCCGGTGCGTCAACATACTCTCCAAAAAGCACGTCGTCCCACTCCTCAACATCTCTGCAATCGTCAACCTCGCAGCCACATACCCATCGTCTGCATCATAACACGCTTCTAGCGGCCATATGGCGTCGCAGAGCCAGGAATGTAGGGGAAGGTCCTCGGCCAGGCCGCGAAGGAGTGATTGTGCGAGGTGAGAATGGGTGTTGATCAGGCCAGGAAGGAGGATTCGGCCGGAGAGGGAGATGGTTATGGTGTTTGGTGGGAGCGATTGGGACAGGGACGAGGTCTTCCCAACAGCGGCGATTCGAGAACCAGTGACGAGGAGGCCACCGTCGAGAATGACCTCCCGTGAGGGATTGATGGTGATAATAGTGGCGTGGGTGTAGAGAGTTGACTTTTCGAACGACATCTTGGTTAGCTTGGGATGACAGTTCTGACTTCCAGACGAAAACAGCGATTCGGACTTGTCTGAAAATATTGAAGCTCTTCAGATGAAACGCTGTTTTCTTTGAGCTGAAATTTCAGACGATTTTGAAAAGCTGACATGAGATGAACTTCCACCCGTCTCGTCCGCAAACCCCACGCTAAAAACTTGACGAGGAAAAATCCAACACAGGATATTCCTTCCACTTGGATAGGAAACCACCGAATATCAAACTCCAACTCAAGATCTTCAAAGATATGAGTTCTCCGCCTCGAAATCTAGCCATGCACCTGCAGCGATTCCCCAGATTCCTCCCGCCCCCTTTATCGCTTCCCCTGAACTTCGCCTGTCGGACGACTCCGACTCGATAAGACGTTCCCAGTAGTAAATCAACAGCACCTCATTGGCTGCGGACAACTCCTGAAGCTTATCTTCTCCCACTCTCCCAGAGTTTTTCTCAGTGCTTTGGTTAGTTTTATTAATGTTTCCTGTGGTTCTGGCCCGCGAGCGCCGCAGTTGGTGCTGTTTTACTGGAATGATTGGGGAATATTAAAGGCGCTGAGAATTCCGCGAGTTCGGTGAGTGGATTCTTCAAGCTCGATATCAATTCCTTTGCGAACCTTGAAACTCGATAATTGGATTTTTCAAGACGGCATCTCTCCTTTTTGGCTGTTCTTCGAGAGTTGGGATTGATGATGGAAACTCCAGCTAGTACCGAAAAGCTCGGCCAAGAGCAAGATGTTGCTTATGCTTCTTCGTACACCAAAGATGGAGAGCAGGTACAACAGTCGAGATGGGAATATCTGAAGCACTACTTTACATCTCGTGAAGGTTGGCTTGGTGATTATGTTTATCCTCCACACCAACCCAATAGCAATTGTCCCTGACAAGAATGACAGGACTATCTCTACCTGATTACCCCCAACATCTGGCCCCTCAACCGCAAATACAAGGACTACTCTGCGCCCTTCTATGGTCTCAACGATGAAGTTCCCATCCTACTCACTGTCCTCCTTGGTCTTCAACACGCACTGACAATGATCGGATCCATTGTCTCACCTCCCCTCGCCATTGCAGGAGGGGCATTTAATTTCGACGCCGAAACCACCCAATATCTCGTCTCGGCCGCTTTCATCACAACTGGCATCGCCACAGCACTGCAAGTAACCCGCGTTCACATCGCCAAAACTCCTTTCTATATCGGCACTGGACTTCTCTCCGTTGTCGGCCCAACTTTCGACATCCTCCCCATCGCATTCAACTACACAAGCATGAGATACAAGAATGGCACTTGTCCCACCGCTGCTGACGGCACCCAACTCCCATGCCCCGAAGCTTGGGGGGCGATCCTGGGGAGTATGCTTTGTACGGTTTGGATCCAGATCGCGATGAGCATGGTGCCGCCTAAGAAGCTGAACAAGATCTTCCCAAAAATTGTGACGGGCAGTTTGTTGTTGCTGGTCGGGGTGTATTTGATTAGCAATGGGATGCAGAATTGGGGTGGGAGTTCGAATTGTAATGGTGGAGAAGGGTTCTATGCTCTGTGCCCGGATATTGATGCGCCGAAGCCGTTGCCTTGGTAAGTTTTCCCCTCTCGTGGTCGGCCCTTGAGTTTATTTGAAAAGAGATCTAACAGATATCTCATAGGGGCGATCCAAAACTCATCGGCCTCGGCTTCAGCGTCTTCGTAACCGTGATCCTCGTCGAGCAATTTGGTTCTCCCCTTATGAAGTCTGCCTCCATCATCTTGGGTCTCGCAGTCGGCTGTCTTATCTCAGGCGTTACAGGATACTGGTCGAAATCCAGCATCGAGGCAGCACCTACGATCACCTTCCTCTGGGTTCATACATTTAAGCTTTCCGTCGATGGCGCTCTCATCCTACCTCTCCTCATCATGTTTATTTGTGAAGCCGTGAGCTGCATGCCGGATATTCTCGCCACGGCTGAGATCTCCAACGTCGATATTGAAGGCACGCAATTCAACAGCCGCATCCAAGGAGGGATTCTGTGCGATGGCATAGGCAGCCTGTTCAGCGCATTTGGGACTGGTCTCCCAATGGTGTCTCAAGCCGGAAATAACGGTGTCATTTCACTCACTGGGTGCGCGAGTCGCAGAGCAGGCTGGTGTGCTTCAGGTTTCTTGATCCTTATGGGTATGTTTGGCAAATTTGGCGCAGTCTTCGGGTCAATGGTACGTATCTCCCATTCACTCCCCTCCCTCAATAAACTTAGCTCGAATCTGAATTATCTCTGAACAGCCGCCGTCGGTCCTCGGAGGCATGCAAGTCTTCCTCTACAGCACGATTGCCGTGGCTGGTATCAGGGTCCTGGGACTCATCGCCTGGACGCGCCGCAATCGCTTTATCCTAACCTCAGCCCTCGGTATCGGCTTCATTGACATCGTGCAACCTGCGTGGTTTGGTCAGATTCTGGCCTACAGCGGAGAGAACGTGCACTTGCAAGGCTTCGAACAGGGCATTAACTTGATCGTCGAGACGCCATTTATTGTTGCGGCTGTCATCGGCGTCTTTCTGAATCTGGTGCTGCCTGGGGAACCGGAGAATGGGGAGAGGGGATTGATACTCGAGGGACAGAGGCAAGAGTAAGATGGGGTATATTTGCCTTCGAATATTGAGGTGTATATTGAGGTCTAAGAATATTTTAGAGAAAAGTCTTCGAAAATATAATGTTGACAATCCTTGGCCAAGAACCCACAATTTCCAAAGGAACTGCTTTGGAACTTTCAACGAGAACAAGATAGACATGAAAGCGGGGATACGATTGAGATAACATCATAAATCTTTATTGATAGAGTCGTGGATAGGTGTGGTTGGACTCAACCTTGAATCTCGGGAATAGGGCCGCACCGCCTCGCTTTGCCACTTTCGATGGTGGGCGTAACACTGGCAGTGTAATGAGATCAGAAACTTATATATCAGCTGGACCTACTCATTGAATATTGGAAAACCCGATGGTTTATGAGTTGCATTGGATTGAAGTATGGGAGAACTGTGATTTTAGCGATTTAGACGCCTTGGGTGGCATTGCATGTTACCATCATAGAGACCTGCGCAAACGAAGTCAGGGATCAAGAGGAAGTCATTTTGAAGGTGTGGTGGGGTTTTGTATCCATAGAAGTGTCATATAAGAAAGTAGAATGGCCATACAGGATTCTCAATATTTCCAAACCATCAGTTTATGAGTAGTGAAACCAAAGCCTGTTTGATAAACAAGAATAACGCTTGCTTCCCATTTCCTCTCCTTGCTTATGACCTCAGCCCGACTAGGACAACGGGCAGGAGAAGAAATTGGAAATTGTGGGTCCTGTCTCCCATTATAGGTGAACACAACACGATAAAGAAATCGAATCGATTGAGTACGGACGTATTGTAATCTTACGTTAAGTAACATTAAACAGAGGACCTGGCAGCACTGGTCAAAGGGTTGGAGCTCGAGTCTCCTCTCAATACAGTGACGTATTGACTGCCATGGAGCACAGCACTAATAGTAGTAACGCATTGGAAGCCTAATCAACAAACGAAAGAAATTTGATAACCTCCGGCTCAGCCAACAGGTCCTCCTCATCCATAGCTCTCCTCGCCTCGATGAGATGCGGCTGCTTCTGGTGATTGTCCAGCGCTGCCTGATCTTTCCACCTATTCAACAGAAATCAGCAACGTAATCTAATCCTCAGCCTGAGGGGGGTAAATTTACGTCTCTCGAAGCACGAAGACCGTTTCTCCTTCCTCTGTTTTGTAGGTCCACGCAGTATAACTTAGGCACCCGACCTCAAGAGTTGAGGCTGCATCTCTGAGTGTGGTGAGGACTTTGCCGAGCTGGGAATATCATTATTTGGACGATGGTTTGGAGGGTAAAGTGACATACACGCTTGGTAGTCTCCGGCTTTGGCTTGAGCGTGCAGAGCAGGTTGACTTGGATAGAGGTTGTCATTTTAGGAACGGACTCAAACTTCGGCAAGTGAAATCGCTGGAGAACTCGAGGCTAACACTTGATGTAACGTGAAATCTAGTCGTTGCGCTTTCGCGAGGCCGTTAAAATTTTCAAGATTTTAAGTTTATGTGTCGCATTTGTAATGATCATTGATCATGTCTAGCCTGCCGGCACTGCAGCACGCCTGCGCCGCCTGCAAGGAGCTTAGATGAGGTAGGCATATGACTAAACTACTTTTTGGGATCGTAGAGTAACACCAATGAAAAGAACTCTCTCGTATGCTTCTAGAAGAAAGCTAGAAACCAGCTCCCAAGACGCACACCTTGAAGATGTTAATGCGCGTTTCTAACTTCATCGTTACCTCAGCCAAAGGTATCAGTTTGAAATTGTATTCCCGTGTGCCTTTAGAGGAGACTGAGATTTCCACCTAAATGAGCCATCGGAACAGGAGAAAAAAACCGCATAACCTTGAGAAACAGGCAAAGCCATCCATAAGTAGGAGGAGTAATCACGTAGATGACTGTTTAGATTGGGATTACTACTTCAACACTACCCCCGTACTGGACAGGTATCTGTGAAAATTCCGATTTAGGAATGAATAGGCCAAAGTAGAACAAGAGACGAGGTAATCAATGACGGTTGGGAACGTTAGTGCTGGGAAGGGAGAAAGCGCTTGCTTGAGCGGAATAATGACACGTGACCTTAGATTATTCACAGTTTTATCTGAAGGATTTGAAACTCTGCCTACTAAAAACGGCGGAGAAGTTCGCAAGGCTTGATGGTCTTGTTGCAAAAAAGAAATGATGGGTTTCGGAGACACGAAATTGCAATGTCAACGTCTATCTGCTTAGGTAATCATACACTAGTGATTTGGTATCGTATCGTGTACCTTCCTTCCCTTCGTACCACATATCATTCCTCCCATCGCTGCCCGAAAGACTCCTTTATACAACCACATTGTTCCGTATTACATCAAATCTATGGCACGTATGAGATGGGTTCCAAACCCCGATGATTCCGCTTTCAGGCAAGACTACTGCTTGGCATGTCCATTGCTACGAGGGACCTAACGGTCCACGCTTGACTACATCTCGACTAGAATTTCTCTCATGATCTAATGGCCGGTTGAGCCGCACAGTATTGTGGACATCTTCTTCTTGTCTTGTCTTGATTATGACGCTTCTTCTGCGGGTTGCGGCTATCTCCATTTGAGTTTTTGGAACGATAATACCTATTATGAGCGTTGGTTCTGTTGGAATTGGTCTAAGCTATGGCGAGACTACTTTGTGTCGACTTTCTAGAAGGCACAAAGAACAATCTGGGATCTCCAGACTCTGTTTCCATGACGCGTTAGCCTCCGTATTTTTAGTCTTTAGAACACTTAAGTAGGGTATCCCACCCCCTCATTTTCCTACATCCTTTCCTCTGTCTTTCCACTCCTTTTTTCGATTCTTCTCTGCGAAGCCGACCTATTTTTTGTTTACTGAGCTTTCGCTCGCAAACAGCTCAAGCATCAGGAGCTCCCATCATGGGCATTACTGTCTCCGCACAACGGGCACTACGGCTAGTGCCACTCACCGCAGGTGTGAGCGACCCTGAAGCTGGACAGACAGAACTCCAAGACATTCCACGATTATCCACCGAGACTCAACGACGCAATGGATACCGCCAATCTGCCCTTCCAGAGCTCAGGGATCGACTTCTCGAAGATCTCAAAAATGGGAAGTAAGTAATTGCAAGTCCGTAGCAACAATGATTGCTAACGTGGTTAGCTACTCATGTACGGTCTGCATGGAAACCGTGAACGAAGGGAACACCCGCGAGTATAGCATGTGGAGCTGCCGAGGATGTCACACGATCTACCATTTCCGATGTGTCAAGGCATGGTCTGAGTCCCGGACCAGGAGTCTCAGAGATATAAACCATGCCACAAATGACTTTTCCTTCAAATGCCCTTCTTGCTCCGCTGAGTGTCGATGCCCGAGGAATCCCACTTGTTGGTGCGGAAAACAGGGATTTGAGCTCCGTGGAACCGCGAATGGTCGTCCAAACTCATGCCTTGGCATTTGTGATAATAGTGAAAGATGTCCTCACGGTAAAAAACGAGCATGCAAAGAACTTTGCCACCCTGGGCCTTGCAGAATGGAATGCTCCGACCATTGCCGCTCTCTTCCCGTGGTTCCCCCTGAATACCCAACTTCGTGGCAGCGCTTTAAGACCCGGTTTGAAGAGCGAAAGCGGGGTACAATAAGTTTCCTTCTTTCTTCGATTTTTATTCTCGCTTTGATTTATACCCCAATTGGTTTCTTTATCAGTTACCATATCAGGTGGCACACCATGCCATATCAATATCCGGATTTTGCTGGTGGCCCTAGAGACGCTGCGGGCGTACTTGGGACCATTCTTGTTTTAATTGTTACAGCTTGCGCAGCTAAACTGCTGGATCCCCTTGGGGCATGCACAGTAGAACTCTTCAACAGGGTGCTGAACCTCGAAGACACTAGCACCAAGATGATTGTCAAGAATTTGACAAGGTTCTGGAGCACCATATTGATTCTCCTGACCTGTCTGGGTATCTTGATCCTTCCCCTCGTCGGGTATGCAATCTACCATCGCCTATCATACATGACAGAAGCTAACCAGTTGTAGATGGTTTGGTGGCCCCTTTATCGCCTGGAACTCCATGATGAAAGACTCCTGCAATGGCCTCGACACAAGGATTGATATGGATCACCGTAAGCTCAACCATCAAATTTCCCAAAATGTGTCTCTGATAACCTTCTCGCAGCAAATCGGCATAGCCCAGCGCAAAAGTTCAAGTTTCACAGCCTGAACTCGGACGTCGGCGACCATACCATGTATCTTGCCTCCTACTTGAGCCCAATCATGAGCAACGAGACCGCAGCAGACAGCTCGACAGATTTCATATCATATTATCGGCTATCGGGTAGCTCGCCCTCGACAAAGAATCTTGTCATCGACGTCGATCTTAACAATAGCAAGTGGCGCAAAATGAAGATGGCCGGAAATGACACCTTGACCGCCTGGAAAGCACATGGATCTATGCAAAAGACTAAGCAGCAAAATCTGTTCTTCCCCACCCCGCCGAGGTTCGAAAACGTCCAACAAAATTCTCGGATGGACAACGGAACCTTCACGCCAGTATCCAGCACAAGTCCTCATCTGCATATCCCAAGTTTAGGCATCAGCATCGCTGATATCCGCAGCTTCGTTTACAGATGCGACCGCGAGCCTTTCTTGCGTGCGTTTGAAGACTTCACGAGCCGTGAAAATACCAAGGGCAGGAATAGGGAAACTATGGACACTTTATTGGACCTTAGGTGGAGCCCGTCGAATGAATATGGTCAGATTCGAAACAATGTGAGCCATTATGACGAGCCACAGATTGTTATGCGTAGTGCTAGCTTTGGGCATGGCCGAGGGGACCTGACCATGTGTATGAGGGAGAGACAGAAATCCAGAAAAAGTTTGGACAAGGATAAGCTCTTTCCCGAGGATGACTTTTGGGAAAATTCTGGAAAAGCTTCCACTGGAATTGATGACGATTTGCTGGTAGCGTTCACTATTGTGGCGGCGTATAGACAGAAAGCCTTCGAGGTCAGACTGAGGAGTTTTGGTTGTACCCAGTTTTCAAGCTAATAATACATTCAGAAAATTCAGTTGTTAGGTTTTGGACATTATAAAATGGAACTTGTCAGCTGAATTAAAAACAGACCTATTAACAAATACTGGATCATGTGCCAAGTGAATTGAGGAGGGGCTTAGCGCATTTCGGATATAACTACCCCCCGATCCGGCGCTAAGATAACCAGAAATAATTTTTCGATACCAGAACGAAAGTTCATTTTCAGCGACATCCCAAATCAATTGTCGAAACGCATTCAATATGGGCGAAAAGAAAAGGAAAGTTTCCGGCCGCGGAGCTGAGTCCGAGAAGACCATGGGATTTGAGAAGAAGGGAGGCAGAATCGGCCCGCTTACGACATACGAAGATGTTGCAGATTCTGAAGACGAATTCCATATACAGCGGGACAAGATGTTGCTAGATGATGGGCCGGATGCGAAGCGGAGGAAGAAGTGGCAGGAAGAAGGTATGCTATATCACAAATTCCGTCTATTTTACAGCTGCTAATTTGCACGAAGATGCCATCCTCGAACCCTCCGATGAAGAAGTCCTTGGCTACTCTTCCGAGAGCAGTGAGGAGGAAGAAGGGTCCAAACCAGCTTCTCCCAAAACTAAGAAGCAGGAATACTCTGAGAATGAAGCCGAGGAAGAAGAGGACGAGGACGCTGAGGGTTGGGGAGCTTCGAAGAAGGATTACTACAACAATGATCAAATCGAGACTGAGGCAGATGCGCTGGAGGAGGAGGCGGAGGCGAAGCGATTACAACAGAAGAAGTTGTCAAAGATGTCAGAGGCGGATTTCGGTCTTGATGAGCTTGAGTGGCTGGGTGCAGGAGAAGGAGATGATGACGATGATGGGGATGTGGTTACTGAGGTGTTGAAGGATGTCGAAATTACGTCGGAGATGGGACCAAAAGAACGAAAGCGGATACTTCACACCCGATACCCCGAATTCGAGTTTCTAGCAAACGAGTTTGTCACATTACAGTCTGTGCTGGTTGATTTGGAACAACAGGTCAAGGCGGAGGAACTGTTACAAAAGACTGCGAAGACCGTTTCTGTTGTTATGGCAAAATGCAGAGCTCTTGCGGCATATGTAGCATGTCTGGCGATGTACTTTGCAATTCTGGCGTCTCCTGCGCAACGAGGAGAGGCTCGAGCTCTACCTCCTGCGGAACTTCACGATCACCCGGTTATGGATAGTCTAAAAGTGTGTAGAGAGCTGTGGATTAAGGTCAAGTCACTCAAGCAGTCAAAACAACCCCAGGAGGATCAAGCGGGCGAGTCTATTGAGGGTATGGATGCACCAGCCGTGAACGATATTACCGAGGAGCCTGTCAAAATATCCAAGAAGACCAAGAAGGAGCGTGCTAGATTAGCTGCTGCTCAAGAAGCCGCTGCTCTTCGCATAAGAAAAATGGAGGAAGCAGAAGAGGACATGGCGGATCTTTCCAAACTTGTCGCCAAGTCTCAGAAATCCAAGAAGACTATAATTGTCGAAGTCTCAGATGATTCCGACTTTGGAGAAGAGGATCACATGGACGCCAAAGCCGCTGCTGAGAAAGCCCAGAAGAAGAAGAGTTTGCGATTCTACACTTCTCAAATTACCCAGAAGGCCAATAAGCGTGCTGATGCAGGAAGAGATGCTGGTGGTGATGTAGACCTGCCTCATCGCGAACGTCTTAGAGATAGACAAGCACGATTGAATGCCGAAGCCGAAGCCCGGGGCAAGAAGCTAGACGAATATGGCCGTGGAGCCGATCTTGGTGGTGTGAGCGATAGTGGAGATGATGGTGTGGCGGGGCAAATTCGCGAGGAGGGCGATGAGTATTATGACCTGGTTGCCAAGACGTCGAAGAATAAGAAAGAGGGCAAGTTGGCTAAAGCGGAGGCTATCAAGAAAGCAAAAGCAGAGGGCGGATTGGTCCGTGTTGTCGAAGGAGAGGTTGACGGGGATGGGAAGAGAGCTATTGGTTATGTTATTGAAAAGAACAAGGGCCTGGCACCGAAGAGGAAGAAGGAAGTCAGAAATCCCAGAGTCAAGAAGCGCATGAAGTTCGAGGAGAAGAAGAAAAAGTTGGCTAGTACAAGAGCAATATACAAGGGTGGCGAAGAGAGAGGTGGATATGGTGGTGAGAAGACTGGTATCAAGACTGGTCTGGTTAAGAGTGTTAAGCTATGACCTAACAAAGGCGAAAATTGTATAGACTACAACTGTATCGTCTGCCTCGCCAGTGTTTGTCTCCCTATGCCTCCGAGATCCGAAGTAAGTATTGTATTCCTAATTTCTTGTTATTTCATTCGCGGGACCCTTTTCTCGAATCTGCCGAGTGGCACCTCTTTAAGAATTTCTCCGTGTGTTTTCACCTCAAGCCTTCAGTCCTCATAATTCAGTCGGTAGCAGGTAGCTTTAGCTATTAATATGGTTTCTGTACATCTTGTTATCCCATTCCTCACGTTTCGCCGGCCCTTCTTGGCTGTCCGACACGTGATCACTTCGCTTCGCCCTTCTGCCAAGTTAGTCGACAGGCCTTGGTGACTTGGCATTGAGGAGAAACCAACAGTTTCTATGAGCTTTCTATGGAGCCAAGTGAGAGCACAAGTCTACCTTCTGCATATATGGCTGGCGTCCATTTATTTTCCTTGCTCTCATTGGGTTTGGTATCCTGCTTCATTATGAACCAGGATGTAGTCTCTTCACAAGTCATGGCGAAGAGGGGCTCAATACGTACTCCTCCACGAAGGTATTGCCATGAAGGTACACGTATGTCTCTTGGGGATATTTTTGGTCTTCTCAGCAACATCCCACGGTCCTTCCATCGAATCCAAAGCCTACTTTGCCCGTATCAAACATAAAACTCAACCCTACCTAAACGAATGGTTATTACCCCGCATATTCAACCCGATGGCCACACCCAGCCTATCACTATTGAAGGCCTGGAAGGTCAAGATGCTGATGAGCCTCCTATACCGAACGCCAGGTCTTTCCATGATGATGGCAAAGACCTGGCTGGTATCGTCAATCAAAATGTCGCAACTGCCAGCAGTAGCGTTGTTGGCGTCGACTCCAAAATTTCTATCAGCTCAGTATGGGATGGCAGTGCTAAAACAGCTCACTTCTACACTGGCGAAACAATTGCAACCCACTTAGGAGTTGACCCGTCGTGAGTCTCGGCGTCTCGCGATCTCTCAACGCCCTAGCGATATCTAATTTGGTGTAGGAATGGACTTTCAACCATGGAGGCCGTGAAAAGGCTCGAAAAAGATGGACCCAACAAAATTGAGGGCTCAGGCAAAGTTTCTCTAGGAGAAGTTCTCCTGCGACAAGTCTCCAACAGCTTGACCATCGTAACTCCCCTCCATTCCCTTCCAATCCCAACTAACAGTCCCCAGGTTCTAGTAATAGCCATGGCGCTCTCCTATGGAACCCTCGATTTTATAGAAGGTGCCGTAATCACGGCCGTTATTCTGCTCAACATAATCCTCGGCTTCATCCAGGACTTCCGCGCCGAAAAGACCATGCAATCTCTGTTATCCCTCGCCGCGCCCTCATCTCAGGTCGCCCGCAACGGCAAGATCGAGGTTGTTAAAGCGGAGATATTGGTTGTAGGTGATGTTGTGAGACTGGCAACTGGCGTTGTGGTGCCGGCTGATTTGAGGCTGGTTGATAGTGTGAATCTGGAGATTGAGGAGGCATTATTGACGGGGGAGTCATTGCCTGCTGGTAAGAACGCAGATGCTTGCTTTGGTGGGGAAGTGAGTGTGACGGTCGGAGATAGGGGTAATATGGCATATTCGGCTACGACTGTTACGAGGGGCAGAGGTACTGGAATCGTGGTGGCCACCGGTATGCAAACGCAAGTCGGAAGCGTTGCTTCTCTTTTAAGGGGCCAGAATGCTACTCCTACCAGCTCCAATCCTTTTGTGCGCGGATGGAAGAAGTTCATAGCGGGACTCAAGAGCGTACTGGGTCTCACCGGAACTCCGATGCAAATCAAACTCTCCAAATTCGCAATCCTGCTCTTCGGTCTTGCGGTCCTCCTAGCGGTCATCGTCTTCTCAGCGAACAAATGGGATCTCGACAACGAAGTCGTCCTGTATGGGATTTGTGTCGCTGTCGCTGTCATTCCAGAATCCCTCATTGCTGTCATGACGATTACTATAGCCGTTGGCGTGAAAGCTATGGCTCAGGGAAATGTCGTAATCAGACGTATGGCAGCATTGGAAGCTATTGGGGGAGTTACGAATATTTGTTCGGACAAGACGGGCACTTTGACTCAAGGTAAGATGATTGCTCATAAAGTCTGGGTCCCAAGGATGGGAACTCTAGTCGTGAAAGATGCGACGAATATCTTGGATCCCGAGGACGGCGGGCTTTCCATCGACGACAAACCTTTGGAGAGGAACACAGCTAGTTGTCGATCCCAGATTGCTTCCTTCATACCGGTCTTGGATGCTGTTGCTCTATGTAACTTTGCTTCAGTCTACAGATCAGACAATGGGTCCGAAACCAGTTTTGAGAAAACATCTTCCGCTGGTATTTGGACCGCAGTCGGGGACCCCACTGAAATTGCTCTACAAGTTCTCGCCATGAGATTCAGTCGTGGCAAAGAATCACAGCTCTCGCATGGCAATCTAATCCCTCTAATGGAGCACCAGTTCGATTCAAATCTCAAGAGAATGTCCGTTGCCTACAAGAATGTGAATACTGAGAATATCGAGGTCTCCGCCAAGGGGGCCTGTGAAGCAATCATACCAATCCTCGACATCACGGAGGAGGAACAACAAGCTCTCACTCCTGTCATGGAACAGCTTGCAAGTGAAGGTCTCCGCGTTCTTTGCATCGCCACCAAATCTGTCTCCGAAAAGAACGAACATCTCCTCGAAGACCGCCAATCCATGGAATCAGCACTTAAACTTCAAGGACTTGTCGGTCTCTACGATCCTCCCCGTGTGGAGACCTTAGACGCAGTCAAGAAATGCCATGCAGCAGGAATCCAAGTACACATGCTTACAGGCGACCACCTCTCTACAGCAACGGCCATTGCGCTCAAGGTCGGGATTCTCTCCCCCACACTCCTAACAGCCCGCTCAGTTATGGCCGCCCAAGATTTCGACCGCCTCACCGACATCGAAATCGACGCCCTCCCCTCCCTTCCCGTCGTTCTCGCACGCTGTAGTCCTACCACCAAAGTTCGAATGGTCGATGCCCTCAGCAGACGAAAGGCTTTCTGCGTCATGACCGGAGACGGAGTTAACGACGCCCCAGCACTAAAGCGCGCCCATGTCGGTATTGCAATGGGACTCAACGGTACCGACGTCGCAAAAGATGCAGCTGACATGGTTCTCACGGATGATAATTTCGCAAGCATCGTGACGGCCGTGGAAGAGGGTCGTCGGCTCTTCGACAACATCCAAAAAGTCCCCCGCCGCCACCCCCTTTCCATCTCGCTTAGCTAACAAATGTAGTTCCTTCTCCACCTCCTGATTTCGAACATCGCGCAAGTCGTCTTACTTCTCATAGCTCTCGCTTTCAAGGACCACGATGGAAACTCGGTATTCCCTCTCTCGCCCCTCGAAATCCTCTGGGTGAACATGATTACATCCTCCTTCCTAGCCCTGGGTCTCGGCCTGGAAGAAGCAGGCGCAGACATCATGATTCGGCCCCCTCGAGATCTCTCCATCGGAGTCTTCACCTGGGAACTCATTGTTGATAAGATGCTCTACGGATCGTTCGCCGGGATCCTCTGTCTCGCCTCATTCATCATCGTCGTTTACGGACCGGGCAACGGGAATCTAGGAACGGATTGCAACGAGGGGTACAACGAGACTTGTGATGTCGTCTTTCGGGGCAGAGCGACGGTCTTTGCTGTCCTCTCTTTCCTCCTTCTCATCACTGCATGGGAAGTGAAGCACTTCTCTCGCTCCCTTTTTAATCTCGACCCAGCTCGGTTTCCCGGCCGGCTCTCCATCTTTAAAGCACTAGTCTATAACCGTTTCTTGCTCTGGGCTGTAGTTGCAGGTTTTGTCATCACCTTTCCGGTTATTTATATACCAGTCTTAAATGAGACGGTCTTTAAACATAAAGGGATTGGGTGGGAGTGGGGAGTGGTTGGAGGGGCTTTAGTGTGTTATGTGATGTTTGTGGAGGCTTGGAAGGCGGTGAAAAGGAGGGTGGGGATGTGGGAAGGAGGGGGAAAGAGAGGGGAAGTTGTGAGGTCGATTTCGCCGGAAGATGGTGGTGAGGTGTAGTTGAGAAGGAGAGAGGGTCAGATCCTTTTAAAGTTCAGTTTTTGCGGGGGTGAGGGAGTGAGGCCAGCTGCTTTTTTCTTTCTTTCTTTTCAAGTGAAGCCTCAAACGCACTCCTTTGTTGAAAAGGCAACACTATCTTTTCGAGTTTGATTTTACCAGAACTAGCGCCGTTTTTTGCCAGATCCTTGATGTTCTACTTGGTCACGACTGTTCATCCTGTCTCAATATTCAACGTTATTTCCAGTACAGGTAAGCATGGAAACTCAGTATAATCCGGGAATTTGAAATAGCCCAAATCTTGACCATGCGCTCGACTTTGGCGAGCAACCACTTCAATTCTTACATTCGCTTGCAAAAATAGTAGCTAGAACGTTGAATCAAATGTCTATAGCACGGGTATTGCCGTATTCCAAGACTCCAAACGGTCAAAAAATTGGCAAAATGTCTCGGAGCAAAGGCAAACCCAAAACTCTAGATCACCGCCCACTATGTGCAATTGCTCCCTTCTCTCAAAACCGTCTCTTATTCTTTGCTTTCTCCCTTTGTTTATTCAACCTCTCTGCCAGCCCCTCCTGCACCCTAATATTCCGATTCAGCACCTCAATCAACGCCTTAATCTTCTGCACCTTCTCACTCCCTCTGCCACACACCTTCCGAAGCCCCTTCTCCGCCCTCTCCAAATAATACTTTGCCTTATTCCACTCCTTCAAATCAAACAGATTACTGCCTAAACACTCATATACATCCCAAAATCCCTCTTGTTTCTCAAACGCGTCGCCTATTTGGTATTTGTAGAGTGTGATGGATTTGCGGCATGTTTCGGCGGATTCAGTGAAGCGTCCTTGGCGCCGGAAACACAGTGAAAGGTGGTAGTAGGAGCGGGCTTTGATTTTGGCGTCGCCAAAACCGGACTCGTACATTTCGATTTGTTGGCGTTTGTATTTTTCAGCTTCAATATATTCTTTGCGGAACATATGTGCTTTGCTTACAACATCGAGTGCCATCTCTTTCGTCCGCAAATCAGTGGGATGCCAGCGTTCCAGTGCCCAGAGATGTTCTGTTACACCCAGCGCTTTGTCGACTCTCTTTCTCTTCAGCGCTATTGCGCATGCAAGAACATTTTGCTTTGACACGAGAGGGTGACTTTCTGCGAATCCGCCGGCTAAGATAGCGTCTAGGTTGGCGCGGGCAAAATCTTTGGCTTCTTCGTAGTCGAAGATGTTGTAAAGAAGTTGAGTGTAGCGGTATCGTGCGTAGCAAGTGTGCTCACTTGTCATTCCCAGTCTGGCCTCTCGCCTTTCGACGAGTTTGGCGTTCCATTCCCTGGCTTGGGGGTGGAATTCTAATAATTCAGCAATCTCAGCGAGCTGCAGAATCGTATTCATGCTCTCGATGCTGTATTTCCCTCGCGTCTTCTCCCTTGCGGTGAGGTCGGTTACGAGTTGAGCATATGATTCCCGGAGATTGACCTTCAAGGATGATTTAGGTATACCCGCTGGCTTCGACTTGACGAGGTAGATCTGAGATTTTGCATCGGAGTAGTTCTTGTCCATCGCCTTGTTTGATTTCCTTCGTGTGAGGTCAGATTCAGTCCACTGGGGATGTGGCCTGCACCACCAGAATACCCCTGTGTTCTGCCCAATATCCACGGTTTGCTCCTCACGCTTCTCTCCACTGTCGACATCGAAGTTGGGTTCGGGAGCAACATAAGTTCTCTTAATTCCCCGGGCGTGCATAAGCACACACTTCACCTCGGTATCGTCTCTCGAAGCAACCCCAAAATCCCATTGTTCGTCTGGTGGGATTCTGGTATTGATGTATATCTGTACCGCGCTCTCGCTATCGAACACTCGCCACGAGATACCTATGCCATCTAGCACAGAGAGCACACCTTCTCCTCGAAGCGAGACAACTGAACTCATTACACTTTCCTTTCCGCCTGGCTCCGACTCCAAGACATAAACTTCGGTTTGGTTTGAGAGAGTTCTCTCTAATTCAGGGGTCGAGTCGAAAGATGCTGAAATATCATGCGCGCCTTGTTTCCGACGAATGGCAATCCCAGCTTCTTGAAGTTGTTCAATAACGCTAGACACAAACACTGAGGTTTCAGTCTCTCCGCCGCGAGTGGTTTTTTCTGCACCCACAATTCTCTTTGCGACAGCTTCTGCATCAAGACCAAAGTCTGGGCCAAGGAGGCAAGCTGTTGTGGCTAGGAAACCTGGGTCATGTAGGATATCGAAATTACCAAGTCCGTTTTCATCTCTATCGTTTGCCAGAGAACTTGCGGAAAGAGCAGGTGATGCTTTCTCGCCTCCAGAAGAGGGGGCATCTTTTGTTGATCTATTGCTACGGACCGAAACGTTCAACTGAGAGATGCAAGATTCTGTTGGTGAGGGCGTGCTAAAGTATGAAAGGTTGTTGTAGCTGTTGCCATGGAGAGGAAAGAGGAATTCTGGAAGCACTAAGGATTTTCTTCGACATTGATTGGCACTCTTCAAATCTAAACTCATCAGCCAAATGGCGCAAATCCTGAGTGCTCGAAGAGAGAACATACCTTTCAAACTCTTTGCATTATCGCCATAACCCGGTGTTCCTCTATCATTACCCCAATCATTCTCCTCTTCTGGACTTTTCACTGTCTCAAACTGTCCTTCTTCTTTGCTCTTCTCATATATCTCTTCCAGCACGCCTGGTGTCTGCCCCACCTGCAAACTACAATACTGGTCCACGATCCACTCCCCCTCATCCTCCCACCACGTTTCTAAGCCTTCCACATCTCTATCCCCGACCTGGGTACCATCCGTCATCCTATTCTGAATAATCGACAGCCTATTTAGCTTAAGCTTCTCTGGCAAAAGCGACGGGATGGAGGCGGGGGTGTCCTGTCGTCTGTGGCCCAGCTCCTTCGGCCCGCATCTGAACATCGCCTCCTTCTCCTCCTCCGTTTCTTCCATCTGTTCAATTTTAGGACTCGGTCTCAGCGTATGCGTAAGAGGTATAGGCTCTTCCTTGATATCCCAATATGCAGCCGCCAACCCTGCCTTTCTCGCCCTCTCGACAAAACTATCCGTCTCTGTGTCCCGCTCGTCGTCCTCTTCTTCCGCTCTAGCTCTCCCTTCCCTCAAAAACACTTCCAAATCTCGCTCCACCTGTTTCTGTTTAGTCTCCTGATGCCATATCTGTTCCTCAATCTGGCTTTCAAATTCTTGATTGAAGCGATTCGGTTCCTGCTTATAATAAGAGGACATATGTCCGGGCGAGGGTAAATGGAAAGGGAGTTGGTGCGTCGACATCTTTATTGACGGTGATCAATTCTCCAGGTCGGGCCTGCCGGAATTGGATGTCACCAGGAGATTTGGTATATTGTACTTTTACCGCCCCAAACTCTATCCTGCTCCTATCCGAGAGCTCGAGTATCCACCGGTTCAAGGGAGGCAAACAATCCTTTTCAATCCCTTTCTTCAACGCTCAAATGATCAAATCGATAGCTCTCCCTTCGTCCATGAACCTGAGTCAGCCCATCTCATAGCAAATATCGTAGGCCTCCATAAAGACGCAATGCACACTCCTTATTACTTCAAGAAACATATCTCACTATAGCCAAACACTTACTTGAGCTCACTCGCGTATTCAGAAGTCATAAATCAAGCCTATTGCAAACCGAAAATGGCGAGAAACGGGGACGGAATTGACCGTACGAAGAACATCTGGTTTTCAAAGCAATTTATTTGGACAATTGAAATGATCAACATCGCTTGGGAGGTCTTGTGCTACTTGTTTCTAGGTTTCCCGAAGCCTCTGTCTCAACGCCACTGGGCGCTAGGTTCTCCGCACTGTCACGGGCTAGATATCACTGGCTCTGGGTCTTGGAGATATTCGAATTTGTACTCAAAAGAGATAAAAGCTTCGGGGAACAATGAACAGAAGAAAACATTGTGTGGCATGATGGACTGATGGAGACGATGGGGAGAGCACGTCGGCATAGGTGGGGACGGGGTACTCTGCTTTAGTTTGCCTGATGGATGGAGCGATGATTGATTTACTTAATCAAGATGTAATAATACAAATAGCGTAGGCGGATATGTACAGTACATGCATGCCATTGGGTTTGATCGTGGTGTTGTTGGTTGGGGACGAAAGAAGGGACAGATTGATAATAAACGGTAGGCCGTCCCCAATGCTCACCCGCCTCAGCTCAAACTAAAATTACAAAGGTGCTTGTAAACACCCGCTTATTGCTCACGTATGTTACATTCCTAATCTCTATCTCCGTGTCTATCACTCTTTCAAATATTGCTCCTTTCCGGTTTTCGCATTCTCTGTTTTTAACCTGGCAGCCGGGAAACCACATGTTAACATAAACAAAATCGAACAGCAATCCAGCTCCCACGCGTCCGTGATAACCTGCTCCCAAGACTTCAATTCCGACCTAATTGAATTCAAACTCATCATATCCCCTGCTTCCCATTATTCCTAACGGCGTTAAATATTGAGAATTGTCTTTCTGTGATTTGGACTTACAACTCACTCCAAGACTATCATTCCATTTCACATTTTTACTTCACCAGATTGCTTTGATACTTAGTCAGACCATGTCATAATTCAATTCCGTAGCTTTATTGTAAACATGCAAAACCTATCTCTGTTCTCCCGGTTTTTTCTTGGAGGATCTCCTGATCCTGTTTCTGTAACCCGGAAAGGTTCTTTCGTTTCAGAGACAAGATGGCGCGGGAATCTGGGGGAAGAAAAGAGATATAGTGACAGGGTCAAGGAGTTGAGAGGTTGAGAAGAGTCATTTATTATCATCAATTGTTAGACCCAATGCCGATCCCATACACCCCATCCCATCATCCTATCTACCAAATACACCCAATTTTCTTCCAAACCAAAAGTATCTACTTACCACCAATCACCTTGGTCATGCATAGCAGCAGCAACCTTAACAAAACCCGCAATGTTGGAACCAGCCACCAAACTCGGGAACTCGTCCTCCTTACTCGGAACGTATTTCTTCGCCGTCTCCAAGCCATTCTTAAACGCCGCCTCCATAATCCCCTTCAACTTATCATCGACCTCCTTACTCGTCCAGCTCAACCTCTGACTATTCTGCGCCATCTCCAGTCCCGAAACTGCCACACCACCCGCATTCGCCGCCTTGCCCGGAGCATACCAGATAGACTCGTGGTTCTTCGCCTTGCGCTCCGTCTCGAAAACATCAATAGCTTCTTGCGTACACCCCATGTTTGACCCTTCGGCAATAAACTTCGCACCGCTCTTGACCAGCGCCTCTGCCTCCGCCTTGCTCACTTCATTCTGCGTCGCGCACGGCAGCGCAATATCAACCTTGACATGCGTCCAGGGTCTCGCGCCCTCCAGGTACTTGTACTTCCCATCCTCCGCCTTGAACGCGGTCAGCGCCTCGCGCTTGACTTTGAGGGCGGCGATGGCGGCCACGTCTTCAGGAGTGAAGCCATGCTCCGAGGTCGAGAGGAGTGTGCCTTTGGAGTCGGAGAGCGAGATGACGGTGGCGCCTAGCTCGATGGCTTTGAGGGCTGCGTATTGGGCGACGTTGCCGGAGCCCGAGATGGCGACGGTTTTGCCTTTGAAGGTGCCTTGGTTGGCGTAGGCGATCATGTGGTTCACGTACTGTATCAGTTGTCAGTCACTTGTTCTCTAAATTTTGAGATGCTTGGGATGGGGAGCTTGAGGGCAGATGGGAGGGAAGGGGGACATACGTAAACAAGACCGTAACCAGTAGCCTCTGGCCGAATCAGCGAGCCTCCCCAGCTTCCGCCCTTTCCGGTCAACACTCCCTCCCACTTGTTCTTCTCGGCCCGGTACGCACCGAACAGCCATCCGATCTCACGGCCCGAGACACCGATATCTCCAGCTGGAACATCGGTGTCGGCTCCAATGTGCTTGTTCAGTTCCCGCATGAAGGAGACGCAGAACTTGCGGATCTCGTTGTCGGATTTGCCTTTGGGGTCGAAGTCGGCTCCTCCCTTGCCACCACCGATGTTCACTATCATTTTAAATCAGCATTTTGTTCAAACTTGTAAAAGGAGAACTGGGAGGGAGACATTTCTGAGCCAGCAGAGGCAGGTGGTCACGTGTTGGAGGGGTACTCACATCCAGTCAAAGCATTCTTAAAGACCTGCTCGAAACCCAAGAACTTCAACACGGACAAGTTGACCGTTGGATGGAAGCGAAGCCCTCCCTTGTATGGGCCGAGAGCCGAGTTAAACTGCACACGGTAGCCGCGGTTGACTTGCACGTTGTTCTTGTCGTCTTCCCAGACGACGCGGAATTGGATGATGCGCTCGGGTATGGAGACAATCTTCAGGGCGCGCTTGTATTCAGGGTTCTTTTCGAAGAGGGAGGAGTTTTCGAGGGTGGAGGCTAGCTCTGGAGGGAATTCTGTGTCAGCCTTTGGTCGGGAATGTAAGATAAGGCTGGGATAGAGGGGGGGGTGATGAATGTTTGGCAGATATGCCATGTTTAATGAGATTCCCAGATATTGCTACATTGGACTCGAGGGATAGAAGAATGGTGGCAATGGGGTTATCCCGAGAAGACAGTGAATTCAGGTACACACCTTTGTAGGCCTGCTCGAATTCGGGCTCAGAAGGAAGGTTAGACATGATGACTCTGATCCGGGTATCAGAGGCTCGAAGTTATTGCAAAAAGACGATGAGATATCAGATGTATTGTAGTAGTATAGAGTGAATGCCCAAGGTCGGATGTTGTTGGGATTGGAATCTTACTGTAACCTGGGAAACGGCACCTTTTTATCTATCTGATAGCGTAGTGGGGGAGCTCCAGCCCGGTCAACATGTGAGGGGTGCGTGGTTGGATGTCTCCCTCTAGATTCTGCTCTACGAGCCGGCGGAGCCAGTAGGAGGAGAAGAATCGATAGAGGTGGTGAGATAGTTCTACAGCTGGAGATGTTGTCCTGTACCGGCCTGCACCTACCCTTGAGGCTTGAATGCAGAGCCATATGGGAGGAAAAGGAAATCTTGATTCTTGCTGTAGTACTGACTGAATCGAGTGCTAGTATGTGTGTTGGAAGGTGGCTTGAGTTCTGCATCAATAGCATGTGTTGCAGTCCACCCAGACAGCTTCTATCTCCGTTATGGCATCGAAACTTCTTGCATCCGGCCTCCCCTCCTCACAATTCTCACAACTGCCCCTCGTCTCCAAGATGGAACCTCATTTTCTTCAATGATGTGACAAATTAGGTGCCGGTGATCGGAATGTCCACAACGTTCCCTCACTTAAATCGTGGGGCAACCTGTTGATATTCGCTTCTATACCCCTTTAAGACTTACTCCCACATGTTCTTCTCCCCAACTTGGACTAACTCTCCCCCCAGAGTTCCCATCACTCATTTCGTCGTCGTCTCCCAGCATAAATCGAAGCCATTTAGCCCTGCCTGATAGTAAAACCCGGGTGTCACCAACCTCTTATCGCTCTACTCTTACAGGTCAATTATCACAGCTCCAGCGCCACACTCCGATCCTGCAGGGAGAGCTCTACCACTAAGACGCACTACATCTCTTCCCTACCTCACCAATCCTGACGCCCCGTCGCTATGGACCTGGCAAAACACTCATACTGTAGTTGACTGCTTGGTGGTACTCGGTACTGTATGCCTCATCCAATTTTCACACACTCGCCTTGCTGACCCCGCGGAAGTCAATATTTTTTACCTCACATCACACCTCACATGCTCCCCCACACCTCAAACACAAATCTCTTCTGCACACCTTCTAGAAGCACTCGTGGTATTTGCTTTTCCATCCAAGCCTTCACGCCCGAATTTGGATTGAAAATATTTTCATGGATTCCCTCTAAATCGCTCACGGCATCCCTTGGCGAGGCGCCCAAGTGCGGGTGGTTACCTTCTTTCTCACGCGATGGAAAAAGAAAGGAAAAGGAAAAGGAATGTTGGGATGCGAGAACTGTTGTCATGCTGGTGACTGCGAGAAATTATCATTGGTGCTCACCAGTATTCATTTACATCTGAAAGCCGACATTGGCAAGGCTATTTTGTTTGGGAGGCAGCTCAGCCTCGCCATTTTCCAGGGTTGAGCTCCTTCTGGACTTTTCCTTCAAGCAGAAGAGTATGGCAGAGGCATTTATGGATTTCTGTTTGTCTTTCCCATAATTCACAAATGTCTTCCTTGCACAACTCCTGTCGCTCAGACGACTTCGAGTTGTTCCCCGGAACTGGACAGTTGTTCCAGCTCGGAGAAGAAGTTCAAAACTCCGGTGTCGGGGAGGTTAGGATTTTTCATGGATGTTTGTCAGCCTTGTTGTTGTTGTTCTGCTTCCCCTCTTGAGAATTCGCCAAGATGTCTATTTCTATTCTGTATCGGGCAAATACATTGCATTTAGGCCGTAGTCGGCTTGCTTCAAGAGCAGTGCGACGTCGGACGATAACTGCGGTCAATAATTTATGCTTCGGGTTAACCCAATAACTATAAGCGGAGCTATGCTCCTCCAACGCTGGGTTTCGAAGAGCAGAATTAAGTTCAAGATCAGAGGAGTGTCCATGCATTTCCTCACCAAGGATTGTAGCAAGACCCAAGCCTACGTCGACAATTCAGATAAGTCTACAAGGTACGAGCTTAAAGGAAAAATTCCAACTCTTCTCGCTGAAAAGCAAGCGCAATACCTCGTCGATAATAAACAAGTATTTATTTTAATCGCCTTCTTATGTTATGTATTTACTTAATATATATCCTTATGTCTTTGTTCATCTTTGTTTGCTTTTTTTTTTATCATATTCCCTCAGATCTCAATCTTGCCACTCGACCTCTCTTTAAGACTTTTGTATAACTATTAGCAAAACCTTTACTGCGCTTGTCAGCAGGTATTTTTGCACTCTGCTTTGCTATATTGTGTAAATTATTGTGATTTCAAAATACGGTTTAATTCAAGGGTTTGCTGAGTAATATTCTCATATTCCTATTACATATTGTTCATTTGCGCTGCCTCACAGAGGTGTAGCCGAAGCGGGTCGGCCGCCCCCAGGCAAGGTTCAGCGCATGCAGTCTCAGCCTCACTGAGCTGGCGATGGGCCACGACAATATATATACCACAAGAGCGGCTCCGCAGCCTGATAGAGCTATGAGTGTACTGCTGCACACTTTTCATCAAATCTGGTCACTTCACTGAGCTAACCTACTATACTCACCCCTCCAGTCATGCCTGAGCATGACCTCCGCCTGCTCGCCCTTGATGGCGGCGGCGTCCGTGGCCTGTCGACGCTTCAGATCTTGAAGCAGCTCATGGAAACCATCGATCCGGAATCACCGCCGAAGCCCTGCGACTACTTCGACATGATCGGAGGCACCAGCACTGGCGGGTCAGTACTGGTTACTTGGCTGGATTTAAAGCTAATAAGAAGCGTAGGCTCATAGCGATCATGCTTGGTCGGCTTCGGATGACGGTTGATGAGTGCATTGACGCATATGTCGCGCTGTCGGACAAGATCTTTCAGAAGCAGAGACACCGTTTAACTATCAAGGGCCGGGTCCAAGGACGATTTGATTCGGATGAGCTAGAGCGCGCGGTTAAAGAGATTGTTGCGAGACAAGGTCTCCCAGAAGATACGCTGTTCAAGGACGCTCCGGATGCAAAGTGCAAAGTGTAGGTAAAAGTCTACCTATTTGCAAGGCTGTGGTGATGTTAACGCTTGGGATGCAGATTCGTGTGTGCAACGAGCAAAGAGACAGGCGATACAGTGCGGCTTACCAGCTACCGCTCGCCACGCGGCCGCGAACGACTGCTCCGCACCACCAGGATATGGGAAGCAGCCCGAGCGACGTCAGCAGCGTCGTCCTTCTTCGATCCCATCACAATCGGCGACTTCGAGGAGAGTTTTGTCGACGGCGCTACCGGGGCGAACAACCCAGTGTACGAGCTGTGGGTTGAGGCTCAGGACATATGGCCATCGGGCTCGCTTGAAGACAAGGTCAAGTGTTTAGTGTCGATGGGGACTGGTGTTCCGTCCCTTGCGCCGTTCAAGAACGATCTGATGGGTATTGGCCACAGTCTTCTGGCAATTGCTACAGAATCGGAAAAGACAGCAGAGCGATTCTCCCGCGACAAATCAGGCCTAGACACGACGCAGCGGTACTATCGGTTCAACGTGTTGCGAGGACTGGAGGATATTGGGCTAGAAGAGTCGAAGCGGAAGAATGCGATCGTTGCCGCTACAGATCGATACATGGAGTCCCAGGCGGTATTTAAGCAGATGAAGGCCTGTGCCGATATCATGTCCGGAAGACAATGTTAGTACTTTGCTTGCATGTCAGCACGCAGCTGACGGGCCTCCTTTCCAGACGCAGAAAACTGTACTTCGAACAAGGCACGAGAGAACCCAGCGTTCCCGTTCTAACCAGCCGCTTACCCTTATATAGGATTCCAGAAATCCCAGCGCCGCAGTCGATGTCCTCAAACGACTGGGCCAATCGATGAACGAAATTCGCCGCATGGACGAGGCCGGGCTGCGCCGTGTATGGAATGCCCACTCGCTGCAGGTGAACGCCATAGCTTTCTCGCCGGACATGAAGACGGTCGCGTCCGGCTCTATGGATGGCACGTTGAAACTATGGGAAGTCGGGACGGGGAGTCTAGTGCGCGAATTCAAGGGACACATGGGGCCCGTACACGCTGTAGCTTTCGCCCCCGACGGAAAGGCGGTCATGTCCGGTTCTGCTGATCCAACGGCCAGGCTGTGGCATCTCGAGTCTGGTGAGTTAATCAGGGAGTTCAGCGGCCACACGGACTGCATCAACGCTCTCGTCTTCTCCGCCGATGGGCAGTTGGTCGTGTCCGGGTCGTCTGATCTCACGGTCAAGGTGTGGCTGGCCGGGACCGGGAAACTGCTTAGAGAGCTGAACGGCCACAGCAAGCCGGTGAGAGCCGTGGCTTTCTCGCTGGACGCCAGCGTGGTTGTATCCGGTGCTGAGGATAAAACGGTGGTGCTGTGGAATGTTGAATCCGGGCAGCCGTTACGGGAACCACTACGCTGCAACGAGCGCGTCAACGCCGTGGCCTGCTCGCCGGTAACGGGTGCAGTCGTCTTTGGGTCTGACGATAGGATGGTGAGGGTATGCCCGGCTGCGACGGCGAGGGCGATGGCGAAGGTAAAGGCCCCGTTGATGGAGCTTCAGGGCCACTATCTGCCGGTTACTGCCGTGGCGTTCTCACCAGATGGACAAACGATTGCCTCCGGCTCAGCAGATAGGACGGTCAAGTTGTGGCATGGCCGGTCTGGAATGTTGTTGAGGGAGCTCAAGGGCCATCAAGGGTCGGTTACCTCTGTAGCGTTCTCGCCGGATGGCAGAATAGTCGCCTCAACGTCATCAGATAAGACGGTCAGGCTTTGGGACGTAGAGGAACAAGCTGGGTCAGGATAATACAAGAGCAATGTAGCCGCAGAGAACATATGCCTCATTGTTTGCTTGGAACAGGTCTGTTGTAGGGTCTTGGCCGGTACATGTTTACGTCCGGGATTCTTCCCCGTCGCCCCTCTCGAAACAGCTTGTTAAAACTATACACTTAATCCATACTGTAGATGTAAGAACAGGGAATCTTTGGTTGCGCTATTTCTGAAATGAGGAGATGGCGAGCCAACACTACGATCTACACCATCCACAATGCATGCGTTCATGCAGTCCTGCCGATCAGTGCAGTCACGTTACGATTAATCTCTACCATGCGGCTCGACTACGCTCAAGCGCCATTTGCATGCCTCCAGCTAGTCAAAAAGTCTCTCTATACCGCGGACCAGCCTGTCAATAGATTCTGTATTGTGCCTTATCGCCGCCTGGATTTGCAGACTTGTATCCGTGTTCCTGCTTATAGCCGACTCGATTTCCAAGCTGGTGAGCTCGAGCAGCTGGGACAAGGGTTAGACTGTTTCCATAGCTATGTGGATTGGCAAATGCAAGGCAACTTGCGTACCTGTTCCTGGATATTCTTGGTCTGCTTTTCCATCCTTAGCGAATGCTGATAGTTGCTATGCGCCTCTACCCGCAGGCGCTGGAAATGATCCTCGATGCGATCAAAGATGTGGTTTGGAACGTCCACCAGCTCTCGGAAGCGCTTGTGCTCCCTTGCCATCGCGTCGATCATGACTTGCATGGACGCGAGGTGGTTCTGGTACTTGAGCTGGTAGGCCAGGAGATCGTGGAGACGGCGAGATATCTCCTCGAACTCTTCTCTTCGTAGCGTGTTCCCGAAAACTCTGCCTTGCTGTTCGCGGTGTCAGCAAGGTATATGATACAGGTTGGAAAAGGGCTTCGCACCTCCTTGTCGATCTCTTTTTGGAGAACCTCAAACGAGAACGTCCAGTCCTGCATCGTCTCGGAGAAGAACAGAACGTGAATCGAAAACGGATCTTCTCGCATATGGAGCTCCTGGCGCTGCGACATTGCCTGTTCGAACCTCCCCTGGCGGAAGCTGCCCCCGTCGTCCAGGACAATGATGGTGCTTGTCTTGCTCTGGAAGTTATATTGCAGACAGATGGACATGCGCCAGATGAGTATCGCCCAGCGGTTTTGCTCCAACAGGCGAATGTCGAAGAGTCTCCTGAATCCTTCGTTTTGGATCAATGGTCGGGTGGCAGGGCTTTCTGATGGCCATGTGCGCGGGGCCGAAATCGACCACCATGTCTCTAGTGTTTGGTAAGACGAGAGGAAGTCAGAATGAAGATAGTCACTTGGATGCCGTACCGAAAATCTCGGGGCTGTGGTCAGCGCCACCCCGTCCAAGATAGCTGCCAAACGATGACACATGAGATTTTCCGACAAGATATGGAAAGGAGGGATTGACTTGGAGAATAGAGAGAAGTACACGCATGCACGGCATCCAGATGCGGTTGGAAGCACCCGGCTGAAACATGAAGCTGTTTGAATGTTAGAATATCGCATCTTACAGCGAAGATACTTGACACTGACAAGAATTTGAATGCCATGTTGCTCAGTTCATCTGCTCGCTTTGGTAGAAAAATGTCAATTATAGCTACCGACAGCTGAGGGTACCGGATCCCATGACTTACGTTCCTGAAGAAGGGAAGGATTTCCCTGAAATTCAATTCCCGCTTTTCCCCTGTGAGTGTGGTGTTTTAGTATGAGGCTTTCGAGAGGCGTACTTCTTCATACCTATACCTGCATCAGGAAGCAGCCTTACTTCAAACGCCAATTCTGCATCCGGATGGTCGTGCTGACTTTGGAACTGGTTGGATATGACATCTAGATGCTGTATGGTCCCCTCGATGCTCACGCAGTTCTCCGGATAATTGAGATGGTCATCCAACGTTAAGAGGTCGAGCCTTGGGAAATCCATGACGGAAGAACCAAAACACTGTTGCGGCGATGGGAATCGTGCCCGGCTCCTCGCGAATCTGCACAGAGGTGACTGACTAATATGTAAATACTTGTAGGATCGACGAGAACAGCTGCTTGATTGCAGAGTAATCGTGGTCTATTGGAACGATATATACAGGTCCGGGTGGCAGCTCTTGGCTAGTCCAAAATAGAACAACTGCAGCAGCCTCATTTGATCTAAAAATACTATACGAATGGCCTATCAGGTTGATATTCAGCTCACCTCCGTACATGCAATGCAATGTATGCACACATACGGCGCTTAGGCTCAACCTTGTATTGAAGTTGCTTTTTGAAGCTATACGAAAGCTGGGCTGAACGCTAATCCCATTAGAGTACTCTAGTTGCGAAGAATAACGAGAGAGATGGCGTGGCAATAAAACTCTTATAAAGAAACTTTAACGAAGAAACTCATATACCTCTCCCTAAGTAATATCCCGATTCTATGTTTCTCTTGGAGAGCAAATAATCAGAACAGTAAGCATTGTCAAGTATTAAGAAGCTACTAACTACATGTCCAAATTTCGGCGGCGCTTTACCGGATGTAGTGATGTGGCGTGCTAAGATTCCTGTTTGCAAGTTTACCAAAACTGCGTTTAAGGGAAGGCTGGTTTCGCTAATAACCGTATAATATAAAAGGCCAGCAGTTTCCGATGTCTCCCCTTTTTCAAGACATGATTCCGCATAACTCCCCCTTCTATTCTCACCGTTACTTAATGCGAGGCTAATGCTACCTTTACCAGAATATTCGGAAACTAAAGTTTCTGTTGTCTTTTATAAATTATATATCCTCAATTGCTTGTTTCTTTAACAATTAGATATACAAATAACAATTTGACTAGGGGCAGATCGCTCGCACGCTCGGAATCCGGATCATCCTGCTCGTTCCCAGAAGCTAAAAATAATTTACTCCTTTTCTCTTACTGGCTTGAGGGTACTTTATTGGTTTTTGCGGAGATATGGAGAGTTTATAGAGACGAAGGCGGTAATTTGGGAGTTTAAATTCCGTCTTATTAGTTATGAAAAAGGATGCATAACAAATCGTTACAAGAGGATGGGCAGCCAAGATAAAGGATCCGAGATCAGAAAGGAATAGTGGAAGCAGTTGATGTTTAAGAATATAAGCTGACATGTCACAGCATCACAAATGAGTAAAGAGCATGGCTTCCAAACCCGGCTAAGCAGCTATGAGGAGCAATGTTTGGTGGAGATATAGTCAACGACATATTGCAGAAGTTTTGATTACCACCATATCCCGCCCATCTACATCAAATTACAACTCAACGCCCCTCAATCCCACGTCGTCATCTCACCAAAAACTCCGAGCTCTTACTCAAACAACCCAACTCTCCAAACTCTCCGGACACTTCGCGCTCTTAATCATCTCATACCCCTCCCCCAACCCCTCCCACAACACCTCCCTCCCCTCTCTCTCCTCCCTCTCCTCCACCACCACCTCATCCACAACCCTACACCCCCCCTCCCCC
>JAPZPB010000328.1:0-44689 GCA_037952635.1 Bryoglossum gracile | reverse complement strand
ATATTAAAGCGAACGTTTTATAAGATATTTAAGCCTTCTTAGTTCTAATCCTTTAGTAAAAGCAATATATAAAGGGCCTTTGCAAAAACTAGCATTTTTCTATTATTACCGCTAGTTATACTTAATGCTATAACCCCACGGCCCACGACTCCTCTAGAAGCTTAAGACAAACCCTCGAAACCCCCTCTTATACCTATAATATCGAAATCTATTTATAGGGCTTAAAAAGAATACCGAATCAACCTTACAAAGGAGAATCTAAACGTTATTCTCAAGTCGTAAGAACGCCTTGCTATATAATACGAAGTCGATAAATATATATGCGCTAGTTTACTTAAGATAATAAAGAATAAAAAGGAACGAAGGAAGCGTGGGAAACGGTTAAATCTAGTTAAAGAAGAAGACTCTAGCGCGCAGCTATTCTATTCTTTAAGGGTACGATAAGCTCTTGCATTTAAGGCCGAAAAAGAAGCTCTTCTCGTTGCGCAAAAGGCTAGAAAGGAAGTAAGAAAGGCAAATACTTAAAGGAATAAGCAATTGAAGGAGGTAAAGGCTAAAGAGAAGGCAATATAACAATAAGTAGAGAAGGAAATAAAGGCTTAAGCAACCGCAGCAAAACTAGCTAAAAAGGAAGCTAAAAAGAAGGCACTTAAGCTACTAGCAAATAAGAAGAAGAAGTCTTTAATAGTAATACTATTATATAAGAAGAGTTTAAACGATTATACGAAGGTAGTAAGGTTTAAGGAGATTCTAGAGGTGCTCTCTAATAAGGAGGATAGTAATAGAGCGCAATTAAGGAGAAGGAAGATTTCTTTACCGCAACGATATAAAGATTGATAACTTAGAGTGCGCAATTGTAAATTAAGTCTTTCTTTACGATTTAATCAAATTTTTAATTAATAATACTTTGTGGTGATTTAATTATTTAGAGAATAGACCTCGTCGCATTTATGGCAAGGGTGGCATTTTTGGTGGGGTGGCATTTTAGCCGGGAAAACAAGTACTTGCGTCTTTCGCAACCTGCATTTCGTCAGGAACTCTCGGTGTGCCCTTCCTCTTTTTTAAGGCAACCAAGTCCAAAGTATTAAGGACTTCCTTCGGGATCTGGTCAACCAGGTGCTTGATCCAAAGGGCGCTTTGCTCGTCACCCATCTCTCCTTGAGTGGTCTCACTATTCTGGACTTGTTGGGAGATCCATGCGACTCGTTGTTCGGCAGTCAATGCAGCTGGAAACATTAGTTAGACGATTACAATAAACCCATGGAGAGTCAAGTAACTTACTTGTCAAATCCACCGTCTTCAGAAACTCTCGAAATACTCTGTTCCGCGCCGGGATAACCGAGTCCCTCTCCTTGACCCTTGCAGCATGCTGCGGCCCCTTTACGTTGTCCCATTCTTGTTTGGTTAGGGGGATGTAGACATCAGGCAAAGCAGAGACCTTGTCTGGGTCGTTATCAAAGACCGGAGCAGACTTCTTTTTTGCTCTCTTCTTTTTGGCCTGTGGCTCCATCAAATGTTCGGCCACCTCCTCGCCATCCAAAACTGGATTTGCTCTCGCCTTCCCGTTCCTGCTTGCTGTTCTTTTTGTTTCCAGCGGCGTATCTTCCTCCAGTACCTGGTCGTCCCAGCCGAAGTCATTTAATTTGCTGCCGGTACTCCTCTTGGAAAGATCAGGAGCCTTCTCAGAGTCCTCCTCTGAGTTTGTATCCAATGGGCCGTTCTTTCGTGGCTTCTTTGCCGCACGAGGCTTCGATTGGTATGCTGATTCCGCCAAATTTGCTTCTATCTTTCGCTTTTGTCTCTTCGGAGGCATTATGTCGATAAGTGTTGGATCCTATAGTAGGCATTATAGTTAGCGGATCCATTAGGAGTAGACATTGCGAACTCGCAACTGGAAGTATTCTCTTGCTGGTGTGGTAGCCTCATTACTTACTTTGAACTCGCAAAGGTACTGTGCAAGGTCGAGTCCCTCGAATCTCGAATCTCGAATCTGGAAAGTTTTTCTATTCAAAGCATTAATTGCAAGCCAAACAACCTAGAAAACTCAATTTACCAACGTGTGGTCCTTGATTACTTCCAGATGTGGTTGGCAGAAATGTCCCAGAAGGCAAGGCTCAGAGCAGGTCTCCTAATAAAGCATTTTAAAACTCTGGCGCCGCTATGGATGACACATAGACCTCTCCGAAATATTCCCCTAGTAGCTCGAAGAGCATGACTAATTGCTTAAAAGAGCCAGAGAAGTTTGAAAAGTCACGGCTTCTATCTCGCTTCTCTGGACCACCCTCTCAGTAAGATCACAAAAGCTTATTGCAAACTTATTCAAAAAGTTAGTTAATTATTTGAGTATAGTTATATATTATAAAGCCACTTGTTCTTCTTTTCACCTTTGTTCTAGAGGTTATTGGGTTACTGGGGGAGTTGAGATTGTTGTTCACACCTCACTTAATTTCAGGGGCTGGATTGCGGGGTATCTACCTTGCAAGGGAGAACGAGAAGTTATGCAATGTACTAGGCATTTGAAGTACTTGAACTGTGATTAATACTTGATGTTGCGTAGTTATTTCGACATTTCTTTGAAAGTGTTAGTGTTATTGAATAGTTATTCGGTCCGAGATAAAGATACTCGCTTATGATTCCAACCAAGGAGTAGAACATTTGATGAGTTATTGGCGTATCACGATTGTTACTATCTACGAGTCTCTATCAGCGCGTTGCGAGTTAAACCACGGTCTGCCTCTACCCCCGGTTTGGGTCATGCGCTGGATACGTCTCTCCAAACTCCATCTCCATATTTTCTACAGCTTCATTCATATCGGCATTCCAAATCTTCGGTTGGTTACGGTAATACTCATGCAAAACCCCCCTTCCATTATTTTTCAGATGGCAAATTCGAAGCCAGGTTCAGATTCTTTGTTAGCTTGATTACCAGCCCTGAAACTGTGCATTCGATCCATGAACTTTTGCTAGATAGAGTTCATCAAAGTTCGAGATGACTGACTCTTGCTTAGCTTGGAAAAGATCAGATAAATGGTGGGAGATTTTTCAAGTCGGTATTCAGCTACTTATGTAGAGAAGGCCCGGGGTTGATACTTGCTTGCAAGAGTTCACGTGAATCCCATAGAATTTGCTACTGTATGTTTATTGCAAACATTCGGTCACCTGAGGTGGGAAGGTCACAATAGAAAACAGGTAGTAGGAGATCAAACATCCGCATTTCTTGCCAATTGCCAATTTTTTCTGACACACATGTCCTCCTAGGGTATGTTATTTTCTTCCAAGTATTAAATGAGGTACCATTAGCAGAGGAGTGAAGGAAGGAATGAAAAGGACAAATCTTCTAGAAATAAGTAATTTGACACCTTAAGCTAGCACTCCATTTCCTTAATGAGGTTAGTTGAAGAATCTAATTACTTGAAGATTCACTTCTTTGACTGCCTAAGTCGCTAAAGCTTGCCAGAATCAGAAACTAGACCCCGACTTGTAGTTTGTCCTCCTATTCAGTTTGCTTCACTTAGACACTGCCATTAAATGAGGTGATTTTCGAAGTAATCACTTGCATAATGTTTTCTAAATCTTTGACCTATAGACTCCCCGGAATCAATCTATCCTACGCTGAGATTCGCGAGGTAATTGACATCCCGAGAATCCCCTAGTAAACAGGTAATCTTACATCATGAAAATTCCAATACACTGATATTATTTGTTATTTTTTAATTTATAATCTTGGATAACAGTAACCTAACAAGATAAAAGCAGATAGAAAAGACAAGAAAAGAAAGCAAGAATTTAAGGCTAAATGAGTGTGGGGACTTAAAAATCAAATGGTAAATTCGCGGGCACAAACGTCTTCCCATTACACATCCTTCATAGTAACTACTTATATTTAATCTCATCTTCATTCATCCAAGTACTCTTCCACTCCACGTAGCGCTCCTTCCCTGACACCCCTCCACCTAGCAGCCGGTCAAACTCCTGCTGGGCTCCGGGCTGGCCAGGTCTGAGCTTTAATCTGAATGGCCACTTCTCAATAATAGTGTGCTTCTCTTTCATTGCCACCCCGATAAACTGCGCTGCCTCAGCGAACTCGAAGTCCTTCACGAAGCTTAAAGCATAGTTAACATCAAGTTATGTGACCTTGGAGGAGGAGCCTATTCGTCTGTCTATGCTTACCGATCGAAGATGTGGTCAAAGGCTTCCACGGTATCTCGAGCTGATGAAAACTTAATAAGTTCGGGATCAGAAATATCAGCTGATATTCTCTTAGGCGGGAGATACTCGAGAAGGCGTTTCGTCGCTGGGTTGTGCGGAGCAATGCTGGCCAGTCGGTCTTGCTTGGTTCTGTTCTCGTCAACGGCGTTCATGAATAGAGTAATGAGGGTCGCATGTGGGTTAACGAGAGGTCCCTGAAGCATCGGTGCCATCAACCCAATTGTGCGATATATTCCAAGATATCCGGCGTCCGAAATGTTAGAGACCTATGTGGAGTCGATTAGCATTTACAGAGGATTGGGAGATGATAGATCTGGACATGATCTGGCTTCGAATACCTCCTTACCTCGATTCGGTTGAAAGAAGCGCCCCCAAGATGATCGGGAAGGTCAGAAGCATCCACCTGAAAAAGATGAAAAGATGCCTGCAAGCCTAAAAGTCGAAGAATGAAAGCTCGGAGCAGTGCGCGAACGTGGTAGAAGAGCTTGCCGTAAATATCAGCAGCTGCAGGCCCGCTCGAAGTATCTTCAACTTCCTTCAACGGCCATCCATTAAGAGGATCGGCATTGTCATGCGTCGGCCAGGTGTCGATAGTTTGGAAGAAGGTCCTATAATCTGTTAGATCCGCGCCTCGTTCATTTTCTAGATACCATCTTCTACTTACGGGTTTGGTTCTCGAAAGTCATGGCGTCGAGACCCAAACGGTAGCAGGAGTCCATCTTTCCAGAACTGTGTCTTTGCAATTCGACGGGAAGGAGTTTGAAAAAGTAGATGTCGATCACGATAATCCTTTCTGGATTCAGCAAGAGTAACGGCTGTGCGAATTTGGCTTGCCCGTTCCGCCGTTAGGCCTTCCGGAGTGTTTATAGAGATCAAAAGGGTATCCCATGATGACTTTTCCAACACAAGCCTTAGGGAGCGCTGTCCGAATGTCCACGTCTTTCCTAAGCGGCTACCGGGTACTTTGCTCTTGATCTTTTCGCAAACACTTTCGATGAGAGGACGAATCCGTTGTTGGAGAATATTAAGATCGGACTTGCGAATAAGAGCTGAGTACCAGACATGGATTATGCAGTCGACCGCCTCGTCGATATTGTCGACTACGAGGGCAATAAGAAGCATAATAGCGTTGCGTGCCACGATATCAAGATCACGGTCGTTCATTGTGACGTCGACAGGCTGGTTGTAGCTGCTGGGGATCTGGGCGATGGTCTTGGCAACATTTCGAAGATCACCAGAAGCTATATTGTGATAATTTCTATCAGTTTGGGAGCTGCGTAAGATCAAGTCAAACCGCACGCACCGGCAAACAAAAGGTTCAATCGCCCCCCATAACCATCACCTTCATTGGAGGCAAGTTGAAGAACATCAAGGGCCGGAATGTTGCCCCAGAGGTATTTCTTCCCTCCAAATTGCACCCCAAATCCCTCTCTGACAAAGGCTGGTTGTCGGTTCTCCAGAACCCAGTCCGGATTCCACGTTCCCTTGCCCACGGACGACCTGCAATCTATTTTGTGAAGGGCCCAGTGGGACTTTTGGCATTCCGAGCCGCAATACTACAAGGACTCTGGTTCAGAAAGCTCTATACTGCAGAAGAGTGAGAGGATTACCTACCACCACGAGATAACAGTTCTTGCAACTATATCCACTAACTTTCTTGCAATCAGTGCTGTCCAGATCCCAGTTTGCGCAGATTAACTCCGGGGTTACCATTTTGTTGTTTTGATATGATGAAGATCGAGTGTTGAGTCGATAATTTAATTAGTTAACGTTTGAATGCATACGGCTTAAGCCTTTGAAGTATGAGGGCTAAATACCAGGTGAACATTTAAGAGAAGGCGGGGCATGAGTGTAGATGACCCCGTCGACGTGGCAATTGCTGAGAAGTCCATCTTGAAGTTACACAGCACGAGAGACAGGATGTCAGACAAGGGAGTGTGGTTGGAGTCTCGGTTGAGTCGGTTCTAGGCTGCGTTATAGTGCACCGCGATGCGATTGTTGAATCAGAGCCTTACACTATAGTGCAATACAATCTTTTTGATGTTATAACAATTATATAATTTATATTACACTATACAACAATAATTTAGCACTTAATGGTAATATTACATGTTTTATATATTATATACCTCTTACAAGCTTCAGCCTTGCGATATCGTTATTTTTGGGCCGCTGAAGGATACTTGTCGTGAACAGGTTAAACGCTTATACCGCAGTAGCTCTGGGGATTGTGTTTACTTGACTGCTTGTGGTCGTGTATGAAGTCGCGATGCTAGAAATTTCGCAAATCAGCTAGTGCCACTCCCATAACTTAAGAGGGGATACCTACACAATCAGAACCACGACACTATCTCGTTATTACAGTACCAACGACACATTACCCAGAACTGCGACTAGAGCCTGAAAATGTTCCCCCAATGCAGCTCTGCGACAGACGGGAGTCTGTGTATCTGCGAAGTCACTCCGCTAGTGATGCCCTTCAATTTAGGGTTTCCATATTATTACAATACCCCCCGATTGCGACCTTAAATGGGGAAGTCGAAAGCATGGCGGATAGCTTTCGTCCAATCGTCTAGGATATTCTGCAATGCGGCTATGGACTCTAGCTATACAGACATTCCAGCTAGACATTTCAGCTGTTGTAACGTTTGGCTAGAAGAGATACGATTGCGATATATCGCTAATGTTGTGGAATCGAGTTTGTTTACGCTTCCACTCTATGTAAGCAACACATGGCATCTACTGATACTTGATTTGGATATATATCTTTCTACACCTGTTTCTCGTTACTATTTTTGCTAATGCAATTGCGTTCTGTTATTTCTTCGCTTTGTCGTCGGATACTTTCTTCTGATTGGTCAATTCGGTAAACCTTTACTGTAAAAACCGCGCCACCACCAGCAAAGAGGATCCCACTTTGGGGCTCAGAGCTGCTTGGCAAGTCCCTCGACTTGAGATTAAGCTTAAATTTCCGAGGGGGAGGAGCAGCCGAAAACCAAGCAAAGTATCATTCATGTGCTTCGCGTAGTATCGATTCCCATTCCTATAGTTCTTGGTATTGCCTCATGGCTCGAAAGGCAGTGCCGTTCCTCAGCCCCCACACTCTCAATGAGCTTCTGAAGAACTACCCTGCTTTCAAGTGGAAGGAGGTTCCTAAGAACCTCAAATAACCCCTTACCAGGAACCATGCCCAGTTCTCAGGATTTCTGAAAGTCGTGAGGAATGGAGGATGGAGTTGCCTTTGCCAAGTACTGGGACTATGTCTTCACAAAAAATTATAATACGTGGGGAAGTCTTTGGCCAATGTCTGCTCGAGCCCAGAAACCCCCTTCGCAATTTTGATCTCTTAAAGTTTCATTTAGTAGACTCTACTTTCCTACCACCCTTCTCTAAACGACTGTGATAACATGCACTTCTCACATTTCACCATGAAGATCTCCGCCTTCGTTCTCGTGCCAGTCATTGGGCTCTCCCAAGGTCTTGCCATGTATTTCCATCCTCCCACGAAACTGATATCTTGACCTAACACAATCAAGTACCGAGCGTCAAGTCCCAAATCCTCCAACAAACAGCACCACCTCCCGTTACTCCTCCGCTACTCTTGATGCATGCCGCGCCGCTCCCAACTGCCAAATCCAAGACGGTCCCTGGGGCCTCCACATCGCATTCATCCCCGGCCACGAGCCCGGAACCCCCGAATTCGCCCGCCGCAAACGCGCTCTCTCCGCCCGTGATGTCGGCGAAGTACACACCAACATCGAGCTCGGAAAGAACAAGCTCAATTATGGCACCGAAGCGCCGCAATGGGTAGCTACAAAGATGAACGATTTCTGTGGCAATACTGCTTGTGATACTGGCGGCAATAACGAGGTGGATACGAGTATTGCGGGCAGGATTAGCAATGAGAAGAGGGGGTTGAGGGTTACAGCCGCGGGGCAATATGATACTACGGGGGGTATCAAGGGGAATTTTATCAACGCTTTGCAGGACATGGTTCGTTCCTCTCTTCGATCCTGTCTTTTTGGGTGAGTATACACATTAACTTCACATTCTCAACAGCTAGCCTCAGGCGTCGAAACTAGGAACGTTCGCTGGGGCTCCTGCAGATGGTGCCTCATGCCCGGCTCTCACAACGAGTACCGCCAATCCAGTATGTCTCCTTCCCCTCCTGCTTTTGTACTCTCCCGTCTACCCTAAGCACCAAACTCACAGCTCTCACAGGCTTCGCATCCGTCTCTCGCTACGACAGTACCGGCGCTCTCCACGGCTTCATGTCCATGTCCGTCGCGCTCGATCCGGAAGAAGACAGCACCTGCGAAGCTATGCTTGCTATCCTGGGTGCTGTGACTGGTCTCATCAGTGGAATTGGCGGGAGTTTCTTTGGGAAACTGACGCCGCTCTGTAGTCACCACTAGTTTCCCTCTCATGCCTTTCTCCTCTCTTTTATTCTTGTTATTATATTGCATAGCACTTGGCGTACGTACATATGGGAGCTTTGGATCGTCTGTATTTCCAGGAGTTTAGATAGAAAAAGGGAACGAATTCTATTTTGTCTGAAATACGTATCGTACGTACGTATAGTATATATACGCAAGCCTCGCAAATTTTCTATCTCCCAAGATCCCTTCTCCTCATCCCACGTCGTTCTATTCATCGCATCTCATCTCTCACTTCATCCGTTCTATCTTCGCCCTAATCGCCTACCCCTCCCCCCCGCTATCTAGTTCCCATCCTAACTCTTATCCTCTCATCCTCTCACCCACACGTCCCTTCCACCACATCACGCAAGGGGTCAATTTCCTATCTACTATATCTACAAAGTCCCCGCTTGAGCCTCTCACTGTCCCCGAGCTACGGCCTAAAAGCACTATATCTCGCAATCCGGCGGAATAGTCATAGCTTGGTTTTGCAGCCGTTGGTTGCGGAGTTGTGGCGAGAGGGAGGGGAGGTGGATGTATCGTCTAGAAGGTTTGGAAGATTTATGTTTGAGTGATGGCTAGATTCTCATGTGCGAGGTCTGTGCCATGGAGTGCTAAAGCAGGAGGAAACATCCCCGCTTTGTATTGAGCGGGGCGAGGAGGTCTGGCGGTAACTGAAACGCTGGGAAAGCTAGATTCGCAATTTCGAAAAGGAAAGAGGGTGGGGGTGGATTTTGATTAATGAGAAAAGGGGTTATATGTAGGTCAAGAAAGTCATTGGTATCGTTACACCTCATCTAATGTCCCGACCCCAACCCCGACCCCAGCCTTCGGGGCTCGTGAATATATCTATACCCCTCTCCCCTCCCCCCAAACCCTTTCCCTATGCCAACCCACTCAGTGGCTTCAAAAGTAACCAATGAAATAAAAAATATACACTCCTGCTTCCAAGCATCCACCCCGATAGAATGAAAAGCCCAATTATAGAAAGCTTCAAGCTTAGTAACCACTATCCCACAGCTCATCCTCACTCTTGATCATCTCCATCACTGGCGCCCTTCCCTCGGCCTTCTTCTTCGCTTTGCGCTCTTCCTTCGTCACTAGGCGTGGTGTGATAGGCATCATGGGGCTGAAGGGCTGGTATGGGGAATAGGGCACGGCGCCTGCGCTCCATGGGGTCTTCAAGCCCCCAGTTTGTGGACCTCGGTCAGTGGGCGTTCTCTCCAAAACGGTGGTCTTGGTAGAGAGTTGAAGAGAGGGAGAAGCAAGCGCCGTCTCGAATTGACGGAATGGGAGGGCGCGTTGCGAGGATGAAGCGGAGGCGGCGACGGAGAGTTGGGGGCTGTTTTTCCGGGGCAAGGGACCTTGAGGGAGGAAGGGGGAGTACGAGCCCGTGGAGACGGCGGATTGGGGTTCATATTGAGCGGAGGCTTGGGCGGGGCGGGGGAAGTGCCCTTGCTCGGCGATGCTGCGGGTGGGAGACGCGGGGGCAATGCTGGAGAGATTGGATGTTTGGCGGGAGTGAGTGTAAGGGATTTGGTCGCGGGGTACTGGAGGTGGTGGTGGGGGATTGTAGTATTTGGGTGTGAGCGGTTCCTCGTCCGAGGCGTTGCCGCGAGGGAAGTGAGATGAGTGAGGGCTCAGGATGGGTGCGGAGATTTGCATTTGTGGTTTTGAGGATTTGCGTCCGAATCTCGGGGACTTGAGAGGTGATTTAAGGGAGGAGATTATTGAGGATGTTCTCGAGTTTATGGATTTCGGCGATTTCTGTTCTTCCCGTGGAGCTGGAGAGAAGAAGCTCGTCTGAAGATTTGCTGGACGAGATTTCTGGATCGTTTTTGGAGGAGAACCTTGGCGTTGTGGTGATCCCATTGGGATCGGCCCTGTCTTCTGCAATTGCGGAGGCGGAGGAATATCTTTGATATCCTTTCCTGCCGCCTTTGCCTCCTCCTGCTCCATCACATGAGCGTATATATCCTCCAAGTCTCGCTGCAACATCTCGCGATCCGCTTCAACAATTCTGGTGTCGACGTACGGATCCGAACTCAGTGGGGTAGTGGGGGATTTCTGAGAGGAAGGGAATATGTATGGGTTTCGGGTATCGTTGTCTGGTGAAGGCCACGAGAAGTTGCGCACACCTCCTGGGGAGATGGGTGTTGGATCGAGTGAAGAGATGTCGTATTTCGGCGTTACCATCTCAATATCAAGTGCCTTGGGAGAATCCCGAGCTCTCATCCGGAGTTTTCGGCCGATGAAGAAAAGAGCTGTTCCAACAACACAGACACTGAGTACATATGCACCGACAATGGCACCAATCTCAGCTGGCAGTAGTGCTTTGTTTCTTAAGGCGTTTGCTGAGAGGGGAGGCCCGTCTTCTGGTGACGGGGCAGGATACCAATCGATGTTCAATGGGTTGTTCTTTGGAAGGCTTGTGAGGAGGTTCGCAGAACTTATAGAAACCCAGAGGAGAAGGAGGATGACTGGTGACTGGATCGCCGTGTCAGAGCCCATCTGCATGATGCTTCTCCTATCGTAAGAACGAAGCTTCAGCTCCTCTTTGTAGCTTCTCCAGGAGTCGAAACGTCTCCCGACACAGAGACAACATGGAGTTGTTTCTCACTGACTTGGTAGCGGGCGGCACTGGGAGATATAACGGGAGGGGCCCACCATATGGGGAGACATTGTGCATTGGGTTGGATAAAGGACATGAAGGGCAGCATGAAGGGCACATTGGGGCTTGGGGTAGCAGAATGAATGAATATGTTTGGTGGGAGCCCTGTCGAATCCGGCCAGGAACCTGCATAAGCACAAGAACAGCGCGTGGAGGACGGTGGATTTCTGGGAGCGAACACTGCAAGTGACTGCGAGTTGACTGCAAGGGAGCGAACTGTGCAGGGCGGGAGCCTCTGTATGCAGGTGAGGAAAAGGAAGACGGCGAAGCAGAGGCGATGACGGGGACGAGGTGCAGGTGAGAGGAGGATGAGCTGCGAATAGAGGCATGTAGTTGGTTGGTTGATCTGCGAGTTAAGCGCCCGGGTAGGGGGCCAACTTGCGAGGCTTCGTATAGGGAGCACCAATTGGCTGGAGATCAACGCCATCCCTGAGGCCCGTGCCGAATATCACACCGTCGGTATAACTGTACGCCTGCAAGTATATGGTAACGGTATGCAGTAACAAGCTATTGACGAGATCCAAGAGAAGTACTTCGTACCTTGTGTCTTTTCCTCCTCGTCTCCCATTGCTTCCCTTTTCACAATCACACAATGCTATGCGCCCTAGTGTAGATCTTATTGAAGTCAATGTATCTGTCTTGAATATGCATCAATCATCAATTATGCTTACAAGGCAGCCAGGTTGATCATTGATGTGATGAGACATCCTATAAGTCGAATATTTCGTTTCTGATGTGATCCACGGGATGGGGAACCTGGGAGCGGTAGGTGATGTACGGAAACAAGTGTCTCCGTAAAGTCACCAGGTCCAGGAGGGATGTGATATCACAAGCTCTGGTATTTAGCTTCAGAAACTACTTGAGCTGTCGAACTGATTAAAGTGTTATTTCCCCTGTTTTGAGTCGGGAGCCATTGGTTTTGGAGCGGACCTTTGTCATAAAGCACTATTCAGAAGCTTGAAATTGCACATCGTCTTTATCGATCCTACTGGAGAGTCCCGAGTTTGGAGCAGAGTTTTATTTCAGGTGTTGTCTCTATGGATATCTTTGCTGTCTGGTTCGCCTCTGTTGTCTTGGAGCGCTGAATAATCATGAGACAGAGACTCAGAGAGTGTGAAACTTCGCATCATAAATTCTAGCCTCATTTCACGCTTACGAGTTGATTTCTTCCAACACATATAACCATAACTATTTAATTCAAAAAAATCAATTTGCAATCATAGCTGCACAAGCTGTTGCTGTTGGATCGCTATTTTATTACCAATGTTGGCCATTTCTGGTAGTCTGGGAATTGGAATCTTGTTTCCAAAGATAGCACCATTCGGTGTACTTTTTGATGCCGATTCTTGACCTAGAACGATGTTCATGTCAACATATTTGAATCCTAGGTTGGCATCTTAGGAATTGACCAGCTCTGTGGTCTACGTGGTAACTTATAAGTCCACGGTGACGTGCATCGTATCTGAAATGCTCTCTGCATTTATCAAGAAGATATCCCGAGTGCAGGCTGTTGTTATTGTTACTTCATCTGAACTTTCCAATATCTGACGGGCCCCCAAATAGGTCGCGGCTTTTTGAGGCCCCCAAACACCAACAACGGGTGGGTACCTGCTTGCCACCCGCCGTCAAGTTTCGGGATATTCCATATTTAGATTCTCAAGTCAAATAGGTAGCCCCGCAGAATCATGGTACTTGAGACGCATCTAGATCATAAAAACAATTCCGACTAATATCTTAAGTTGAAAATTCTGAAGGCTGGGGAAGGGTGGGAACCCGAACCCCTCACAATTGCCCCTCGCCCGTGGCCGACTTGCAGTTTGCACGTGCCATGCACCTCGTTCTTAGCCTCGAATCAGCCTCCCATTGTCAGCATCTCATATCCCGAAGAATAAAAAGTCAAGATATCCTCTGAGCTGACTCCGAGGCTCGTTGTTTCAATATGCAAGGTCATATATCCGCTACGAAACGTGTTTCATGTCTATTTCTCCCAGCGGCTATTTGAGCCTTACCCCACAATCACACAACTACTTGCTGCGAAACCGGCAAATCATCAGTTAGACCAGAACTCTGGGGAAAAGGTTCCCGAAATTGAAGTCCTATCCCGATTCATCTATCAGACGCTAATCGATAATCAATTTCTTGCTGCTCAATGCCAGGCCTCAAGGCTGTAAGCTGGGAGATGGGGAGAACGATTACCGGATTCTTACATTCTCTTTGAGGAGAAAAGAGATATCAATTCAAATCTTCTATTTGATCATGTAGTGTAATTCCCGGGTAACTGCCTTCTTGTTACGATTTATGGGTGCTGACCCTTTAACGAATCCCCAAGACAGTAATTAGATGGAGTTCAGTACTGCTTTTAGGAATTTCTTACAAGACTGAGATGTTTTAGAAAGCGTATAGAAGACCTAAAAGCCTATCCAGATAATTCTCTACCTTACTAGGCTGTCTATTTGTCCCGCTTGGTCGTTGACTTTGGCATTTAGGCTACCAAATCATGGAACAAAGCATCTATATCTTGCCTCGCTTGCTCCTCGTCTACTCCGTCTCCTCACTTCTTTGGAACTTCTTAGAAGCAGTGTAAACATCATATCCTTCTTCAAATCCAGCACAATTATATCAGTCTTCTTCCCCGCCGCCAATACACCTGCATCGATCCCAAGTGCTCTCGCCCATCCTCAAAATCTGACCTAGCTGTCCCAACGACGCATCTTCCAGAATTGCACATTGCATATACGAAGTAATTTTCAACTTTCAAATATTTCCGTCGAATTATGACGCTCGCAAGCATGAACTCCAAGCTCAATATTAATCCCCACTTTCCACATATCATTCCCCAGCTTCGAATTCGACCCCGCATTATGCGAGAACGATGTCCCGTCGCACTGAGCCGTCTGATCTCATTACCAGGCCAGTGTCCATAACAAGCAGCAACACAATCTGGGCCTAGAGTTCCAGCTTCATACACCATCTCCACGGAAGGTTGCCAAATCGCTTCATGCTTTTCGTAATCTCGGCTTTGCTCTCACATAAATGGATTTGTACTCCCGTTCCAAGTTTTTTCTTCATATGTCCGATTTCTGCGAGGAGGGTGCTTCTAAAAGGTCCAGACTTTGATCCGACTGCCGCCTTGTGGTTGCGTATGAAAGCTTGGGCGTTGTCCTTACTTGAATCGAGGTTGTGTTCTAGGAGGCCAAGGTAATTGCTGATGGTAAATTGTCTTCATTTCCCTTTTCAATATTAGCATAACTTTTTATTTAAGCCATTACTTAATGGGAAGGAAATAAGCGCTTTTCTTTCTGGACACCAAAACCTAAGAATCCAATATTGGTCTGGTTTTAATTACCGGACCACTTTTCATTATCTACTCGATTTGAATATTCGAGTTGACTTCGATATTTAGGGAAACGTCAATAAAATTAGGTGAATATTCGAGACCAAGTTGAGATCTGAAAATATTCGGGGGGCAAAGCTAGAAACTCTTACCTTTGCAACGGAAGTGTAGAAATACAGATCTACAACACCTGACATCACAAGCTTATCAGTACCACTGTACCATCAAGAATGACAGTCCCCCCTTTATATTTCTCTAGAACCATATCCTGAGACCACTCGCCGCGAGTAAATATCCTGTCAATTCGAATATCGATAAGTCAATGTACCCTGGGTAATAGAGGTATCCTGGTTATCAAGTGTCATGGTGGTGGCGTTTTGCACAATAAGTCGAGTTATTTTGGTCTATGAATTATGTCAAAAGAAACCAATTAGTAGATGGCGAGGAATCTTTAGGAAAGGAAGTCAATTTTACCTTGGCGAAGCCGTTTTGAGATTCTTTCTTTATCAGGTTGAAGAGTTGTTTCATCTTTGGAAAAGATGTGCTGGTACACAATTAGTCCATCAGCCACCCCCCACGGTTATGTCGGTGCAGTCTGGATTAGGTGCATAGTTACTCTGTTGGTTTGGACCGAGTCACAGGCTTGGAGTTTTCATGGGTGGTAGGAAGTTGAAGCAGGAAGGTCGGTATCAAGGGAGACTAAAGGTACATTGGCACGAGATGGACAACAGCAGCGGCTGCTAATAAGCCTCACAATAAAGACGCAAGCAAGGCACTTCCAGACACAGACATTTACATACAAGTAGGAGGTGGGCAAATTGTATGTTGTGACTCAGCCTTCAGAAACCACTGTTGCAGGGAGACCGCAATTGACTCTTAATCACTTATGACACTTATCCTTACCTGCCTTAAACAGAGTGAATCATATATGCCCCAATCCATTCCAGATGCGCACATATATTCCTTGTCTATCTCTAATCGACCGACCAGTCCGAATCATATTCAGAGGAACTCTGTAACCAAGGGTGTTGTAGCGCTTCTCTAGCATTCGGTCTCTTCATTGGGTCGACAACCAGAAGACTCTCAATAAAGTCAATACACCCCCGTTCAATAGGCCCTTCCACTTTCTCCAACTCCTGTCGAATACTACCAGCCTTTATGAAGCTCTCTTCTAGGCCAGTCTGGGGGTGGACAAAAGTTCCTTTCTCAAAATACTCCGCAAGAGCGAACTCATCGACAATTTCTGTTTTGGAGGGGTCTGGGGTTCCTATTGGGCCAACTAGTCTCATCAGCTTAGCAATACACCAGTGGTCGATTAGATCCTCCACTATCTTGTCAGCCGGCCCGAATATAGTTCTTCCAGCCAGCCAATGTGCTAACTAAACCTTCTGTTAGACATAGAGAGCGAAACGAGAAGAAGTAGCGACTTGCTGTTATGCCCAGACTCCAGACGTCAGCCTTGGGAGTTATTTGGATATCCTTCCAAACCTCAGGAGCACGAATGACAACACCCTACACAAACAGACGTGTCAGCTTCTCTTCAAAATATTGTTTTGCAGAGATCCGCTTAATGAATCATAATCTCTTACCTGATCTCGAGTTTTTAACATCGGACCAGCCGCCATCACTAATGAGTAGTCAATTTCCGAACCAGAGACGATGTTGGTTCTGCTGCCGTGAACTTACAATTTCCCAGATCCCCGAGTTTCGCTACCGGCGAGGGTCCATTCACACCTGACAAGAATACGTTGTTTGGGTTCACGTCTGTATGCACTCCTTCCTCGTCATCGAGGACTGCCAAAGCTTCGAGTATGGACCGCGCCACTATGCGAGGTAATTCTGAGCCCGATCGGAAGGGTTTTGAGGACAGTTGCCACAAATCCGTATCCATCCATTCGAAAACCATGCACTGGGGTTGCTGATGGCCTTGGCAAGACGAAGGCTCATCGTGTCCAATAAGGTCAAGCATGGAGCGGATGCAGGGAGCCCGGGCGATGCTGTCAAGCGAGTAATTATGGAGTTCGCGGTTGTATTGGGTTTTGCTGAGATCGGCAGGGAAATGCTTGATGACGGCTCTACATAAGTATTAGCTGAGAAAGACGATAGATATAATCAAAGAAGTATTGCTCTACAATTGTGCTGGCTGCGATGTTTGCGAGTGCTCAAATGGCACGATCTTAGCTTGGAAAACCGTCGGAGCTTTGAGGACGTTGGTAATATGATAGGAAGCCGCACGACCTCTCAAAACCTGTCCAATTGATAGTGTCATGATGGGTCTCGATGCTCCCTATGGCCGTCAATAACAAGAATGGGGGGATATGTGGCGGATGTCTTGACAAAGGAAGTATGTGAATTTAAATACAAGAGCGGCTGCGAGAGAGCACGAAGCGCGCTGTTAAAAGGAAGGGCTGTAGCCCCTGTAGGTCTCAGTTGGCCCCTATAGTGTGTGTGCTGGCAAGCCTAAAATTTAGTGAATACTCGTTATATTACAGGCTCTTAAGCCCTAAAAATATACTAAATTGGAGTAGAATTTAAAGTATATAATTTATAAGGAGTTTTATCGTTTATTTATTTCATTTATTATTTCTTTCTTTGTTTGTTTGTTTTATCCTTTTAACGTCCTGTGTAAGTCAAAGACTATAGTAGGACGGCTAGAGCATTGCTGCTCTAGCGGGTCTATCTAGTGCTAATACTAGTGCTTAAATACAATAATGCTATATATTCCAGTGGACATTGAGGGTCAGGCCCTATTAAAGCAACGCAAAACCAAAGAAAACGCAAAATGGTCATAAAATCGTAAAAAGGCCCCCGTGCCCCCACTACCCCGCTACCCCGCTACTCCTCTCCTAGCTAAAGCCTTAGCCTATTTCTAGGTGTTCTAGCCGTTGTAAGTGCCACTTCCTAGTAGCAATACCGGTATTTTTAAGGAAGGCTACTAGTTTCTCTATACCAATTTTAGTATGCATTAAAATTGGCAAGATCATTGGTAGCCCTCCTAGTTCTTCTTTAAGCTGTATTCTTTCAAGTTATAATAAATTGCAACTTAAAAGAAGGTGCTCTGGCGTCTCCTATACCCCGCATTTGCATTTGTCGTTTAGGCTATGTTTTAGCCTATATAAATAGGACTTTATATAGCTATGCCCAATTTTTAGTTGGTAAAATGCAGATGCGGTAACCCTCTTAGTCCTAGTAAGCACTTGGATCTTAGAGCCGGTTTTTATTGGAAATCGTCTAATATAAGAGGCCGGGTTATTAACCTTGGCTTTATACCGATTTATATTTCTTTCTTCTAGCTTTTATTTTAAACTATTATACCTTATTATAACTTAATTTCTTTTTAATAATCTTAATAGTATTATTTATCAGATTAAATTATATATTAAAAAATACTAGATAATAAATAATTTTGCATTTATATAAAAGACAAACTTTTTAATAAAATTATGTATAAAATAAGTATTAAAGTATAAATTCTAGAAATTTAACGGTTTAATTGCTGGAAACCATGCTCTTAACCCTGTAAAATGCCCCTGCAAATGTGAGAATTAACACCTGGAGACGGGGAGAGTATTACCTATGTATCCAATACTTTTAACGCGCGCTTTGTACGAAAGGTGGTTTCAAGAATTGAACCGCCCTTCTCTTGTTTCGCCATTGCTAGCCAGGGAATTTATCTGGCGAAAATGAATAGCCTTAGCTTTTGACTCGTTGAAGAGCCCACCGTCCTGCAAGAGGGGGCCCATCAATTCCTGAATCGCTCTTTCGTACAAAGAAAATCTGTGGAGTTCGCTTATAGGGAGAGCCGTCGAGTAACGGACATCACGAAACTACTCCCAACGACCTGCAATTCAGCACGAATATCCAACATAGCCACTTCTGAATTTGGATTTGTCGAATTGCAATGTCAGCTGATGGGATTTTGTTCTACCCTAAGCCGGATAAGCTTTTTGAAAAGCGAGATGCTGCTGTAGCCGTGGTTCGGCCCAACCCGTTGTCGATCTGGAAGATGAAGGAAATCACTTTGGACTGATAGAGCGTTGATTATGGAGTTACATAATGATGGAAAGTATCGCCACCTGTCTTGCTGGCACTCCCGGTGGCATTGCACATGTGGCGCGGTGAATATTACAGCGAGGCACAGCACGTACGGGACTTTGATGAGACGGACAGTCAAGCCATAGCTCGTGGCGGTTTGGTATCAGGCGGTACGGATAGAGACTGACCTTGGCGGTTAGTTGTTGGATAACCTCAATGCACAATTGGCTCCGTGTTGTTAGCATGCCTTTCGAGGTCTTTTTCTGGCATTGTTTCCTTGCCTCCCGATTCCAACATCAACATCATGTATGCGCTGAGAGGTAGGCTGAGTCTGGGAGAGGATTGTCCAACATACAAAGATAGATAAATATGATCCCACTTTTGGAATACTCCAAACGAGGTGGAAGCCATAGTAGGTTTGTATGGTTCGAAGAGGAAGTCTTCTTCTTGATGTAGCCCTGGGTGGGGAGGTGTGCCTGTATGCATTGTCATTTCCAATATTTCTCCCCCAGTTGCTGCATTCCCCTATTCTTCTTCCGAAGAGCCCTGGAATCTATAAAGTCCATCCTATTCTACACCCGTCCTCAGATTTCTAGTTCAGCAATACATCGAGTTTCCATCGTCCCTCAGGTCTCAATTATTCAAGACATCATACCTAGTCTCCGCTTACCTCCATCCATATCATTAAAATGTCTGGTCAACTGTCGAGGCGATTTGCGTTCCCATCTGGAAGACAAATGTCTTTGTTCCTGGCACAGACCGTTAATGACCAAGGATTCCGTCGTCTCGTGGATGCAATCGACCCAAATGTCAAGGAAGAGGTTGCAAGGAAGGCCGAGGCGGCGTTGAAGAATGTGCGTATGGTGCCCGCCCACATCTAGACTTCTTACGTGAGTGAGACATTTCGGATGAGTTCGATGCTTCAACTAACCATTATCCACCGTCACAGCTCGCTGGAACATGAGAGTCCCATGGATCCCACCAGACATGCTACAGGTATCCTTGAAGATGACAATGGTAGAGTTCTGGGCAAGATTCACATTGCGTCCAATCCGGCGGATCAGCAAGTACGTTACCCCTATCGTATATTTACTAATAAAACTAATGACGATCACAGCCGATGCGCTCTTAGTCGTGGCCGTTAGCAATATCAAGATAGCTACCTACCCTTAGTGCTTTACACGCAAAGGACAACCAAGATAGGAATCTCGGAGCACCAGAAACGTTGCGCGGTGTTTGCGTCTTTGTCGCTAGTGCTTTCTCCCCTATATCTGTATCTCTAAGATTGTTGAGCTATTATCTATATACAAAGTCATCAATTTGATTTGGACCTTTAAAAATCTCACTCGAGCCATTTAAAGATCCGATTATGCTATTTTTCGGAATTTATTACAAGCGCAGACTTTTCTTTTCAACTCCCTAGTGTGTAGAAATGTAAGTCTGTAATATTCCTAAAGAGTTCATTATCCCCAATGAGGCGAATAGGCGGCAGAAAGACCCGAAGACAACCAGCCATGCTTGAAGTCTGCCTTTTTTTTAGACACTCTGCTTCAGATTCGGCATTCTCGATTGAACATCCCAGAGGAATGGGAGCATCTTGCATATCTACCTCCATACGCTTCTTATCCCCGGAATAGGCAGTTCGAGGTTTCTTCGATCCTAGTGCGGGTCAGACTTCGGGAAAGAAGCCCTCAACATAGCATCGACAGGAAGACTCTTTAGTGAGACACACTGCAACTTTTCAATAGGGACAGAAATCAATTGTACCGCTGAAGATGATGGAAGCCAGACGAAAATAGGGGCTCGCTTAGTGTTCCTGGCAAGGAAGGTATGAATCCCGCCAGCAAAAAGTGGAAGAAAACTGGGTTTTCAGCCCGAGATCAACTTCTTTCCGCCGGGACAAGAGTTGAAGATACAGTGCAAGTAAAAGAATACTGGCATGATATCATCGCGCCTTGGCCACGAAGCTTTCCATTTCTCCAAATTTCATCAATCAAGCTTTCGGGTTTGCAACCTCCGATGATTCATGAAGCAGGACCTCACTCCTAGTCTATAGGAAGGTAGGTACTTATCCATTAACTTTCAAACTTCCCTTTTATCGAAGATAATTAATTTCCGCACTTTCTCATCCAATACTTTCAACAACAATTCTGCCATCTAAGCTCTAACTCACTTCCATTCCAACTTTCGCCGTTGCATCCTTCGCCTTGATGGCAGCTTCAAAGACCCTAAAAGCTTCTTTCTATGCTTCCGCAATCTGACTCTCGCCGGAGATCTTGACACGGAAACCCCTAAAAAATAAATCAAAGAGCATGTCTTTTGCACATTGATTAGTATCCCACAGCTGAGGTCCAGGAAATTACGCAAGGAGAGTTATCAGCTGGCCGACGAGCTAGCCAAGTGGTGCAGAGGCAATGAAATCGATAGTTGGACTAACTAACTTATCTCTCACACTCATGTTTGATCGTATACAATGTCTCCTCGTACACCCACCCTCATTGACGAATCTTACTCCCTTAACAAGCTTCTCTATAATCTGCCCAACTCGCCACCCTCGCCTGCATCGAACTTCTTCTCTCCTCCTCCTCCTCTCTCTCCGCCACCCACCTCGAACTCCAGGGAAGAAGTCGTGCAGAGCACACGATTGATACCCTTTAATCTCCAATCTTGCGAGCGGAGGAAAGTATAAGAAAGCAGAGGCGGAGTAGGGAACGAAGGTCGTGTCTGCTAAGGGTGGGAAGTTGATTACGGGGCAAATTCAGGGGGATGCAAAGGAGTTCGGGGAGGCAATTTCGGAGCCGCTTAAGGGGCGAGGTGTCTTGAGGTAGGTGGTATGGACTTGGAATTCGACTGTGATATTTGCCCAAAGCAGATATTGGGGCTTTCTTTTAAAAGAAAACCTAGCTACTTTTTAATTCGAGGAATAAGCTATGAGTCATTTACTCGGATAGATGAACAAAATCGGCATGTAGAGAACTGGTGTACTGCGAGTATTGCCCCAATCTCTTGGGACCAAAAAAGGAAAAAATTGCAAATGAAGGTCTGCTCTGTACTGAAAGCGCTATAAAATGTGTATGCTTGAGACGCTGTATGTATGTTTACTTGACGTCTTCCATTATCCGACTTGTAAGATCCTGACCTCAAGCTCCGGGAGCCCATGTTGCACTTGTCTCAATTCTATTCTTCTAATCCTTCACTACCGGCTCCATTCTTCTGGAGTTGTCTCGTTCCCGTTGATTGTGAAACCCCTCGTTTCAGGACCCACGGAATCTGGTACAGCGTAGTTGAGCTGCTGATCTAGAACAGGTGGAAAAGGTGCGGGTTGCTGATTTTGGACAGCTGGGAGAGGCATGGGCTGGTGGATGTGGGAAGTTGGGAGAGTATTGGTATTGAGAGAGAATTCATCATGTTGCGCTTCTGACGGGGAGTTTGTGGATTTTTGGCCGAGGGGAGAGAGTTCGCTGGCTAGTTTTTCTAGTTGAGTTTTGCGTGGTGCTTCTGAAAATCCAGAGGGGGGATCCAAATAGGCAAGAGACGCAGAAACTCGTTGTTCCAGTTGTGGTCTACCAGAAATCGGCCGAGGCGGGAGTGGATGGAAGGTAGGCTGCGCTGAGTTGACTGCTTCCTGTCCGCTCTGAATATACTCTGATCGAATTGGTTGCCTGACAACATCAAGGATAGACGGCAAGGTCTCTTTAATGGCAGACTCAAATGCGCCTTTTATGACGCCTGGAAGCTCACTAAGAACTCTTGACATGTCTTTTGTGGCTTTTGATATAGCTTCCATAGTGTTCAAGTTGTCTTGCATACTGGTATTTGGCACTTGGTGGCCCTCCACATCACCGCCCTGCGCAATGATTCCCGGATATGCTCCTATTGAAGATGTAATCTGCCCTGATGGCATTGCCTCTGCACCTAAACACTGTGCTAGCAGGGGTCCTGAAGGTGCTGGTTCCAATGTCATGAGATTTTCATGCTCAGTTTTCAACTGCTGTGCTGCAAATTCGTCGCTTGCGACGCCTTGGAAGTCCGTGAATTCTCCCTCAGGGATCTCAGGTATGTGTCTGACGACTTGCGATGGAGCATACGAATATAGAGGCTCAATAGAACCGGAGTACTGTCTTCCATCTCTCGACTGAGCAGGATCCACTTCTTCATTTATGTGCTGTTGCGAGTTCCAAGGAATCCACTCTCTGTCATCAATAGAAGCCGGAGATTGAGCCAGTAATTCCTGCATGGTATGGTCTTGGTAGTTTGTTGCGTCGTGTGGATGATGGAGTTCTTGTATCACAGAGCCCAAATCTTGTCTTGGCGGTGACGGTGGTCGCGGCATCGATGGGCTGAACTCTTTGTATCCCAAGCTGCCCTGATAGCCCCAATCTGCATCGAAGGATATTTTTCTCATATCCAAAGCAATCTCCCTCCATTGCTTTTGAATCTCTTCCTGAAAAGGTGATCCAAAAAGTTTCCCCTGGTTGCCAGGTATCAAGAGCCGGTTAATAACCTGCGTAAACCACTCACAGTGCCGTAGCCACGTTTCTTGTGCTTTGATATGCTTGCGGCTTACCCGACAGCGAACATCTGTTAAGTTAACGTAATGTCAGTAAAATTTTGTGCATCAAGATGTCTGCAGTTCGAATCTCTGCTAACCTGTAGAAATGTTGCTATTGAGCACTACTAGATTATTGTCCCACTCCCCCGTTATCGAGCGATGAAGTTCCTTCATATACCTCAAGAGGACATCAGCATCCTGGTGAAGAGCGGGCCATAAGAGACTCAAAATGTCACTCTACAAAACCCGGTCAGGTCAGTCCGTCAGGTACGACGCTCTAGTGATTAACTATGCGATTCAGACGTACCCCCCGCAATTTGCGCATCTTTTCTATTTCATCCTCAGGGAATATGACCATGAGCATCTTGCCCTGGCGCTTCCAGTAATGTTCACCCTGGCGGAACATGCACATTGAAGGATCAATTCTGCCCTTTACTAGTAAATGTGAGTAATTACTTGAGACAATGCGGAGACCGTGGGGATAATTACATTTGCACTTAAAGTACTCGTGCGCCCAGGCCGATTTGCATGTGCATCGAGGCTGAGCTGGAGCTGGAGCTGGAACTGGAACTGCAGTATTTCCGTTTGTCGACGCTGGATACTCCGGGCTACTTGGTCGTTGCAACATGGTGCTGGACCTGTATGACAAGATATTGATATCTGCGAAGCAATAATACGCTGGACGGTATGAGGTGTGGGGTAGTGAAATTAAGTGATATGGAATACAAGAAGTGAAGTTGACGAAAACACAACGGAAGAAACTCGATCCTAAAGATCCAAGGTAAGCCGCGCCCTCCTTCCATTGATTCCCATCTACGACGTAAATGAACAGTGCGACTAGCCTCTTGGGCATCTTCGTGCCTTCCCCGGTAACACTACTTCCCAACTCTGATATTCGGCTTTAAGTCAGTACTCAAATTTCTCTCGATACTCAATCCCTTCTTGATAATTAAAGTATTCTGAGGACTCGAGAATGGCTATATTATTTGCTTAGTGCACGATTCAATTAGGGTAAATGGTTTGATGTACGGTGAACAACGCCCTAGAATCTTACACATCGTTGAAATGAATAAAAAGGATCAGAAATCAATTCGAAGGAAAAACCGTGTCAAAAATTGGGCAGAGCAAGGACAATAGAGAGCGGAAAGAAGCAGGCGAGAGTTCAAAGTTCGCAATGATATTAGCAATGCATCAAGGGATTATACCACACCTATCCTCTCCAATTTTTATACTCCATCCCATGCGAGCCATAAATTTTGTAACCAGGCATCAAAAATATTCTCTCCTATAATTTCACACTCTCGGTACGAAGACTCATGCCTCAATTTGAATGCTTCTCAATCAATGCGTCAGACTATTTGAATAACCCATCCCAAGACGACCGGGTCTACGGACTCGTACTCAATGCTGCAACATCCGACCCCACCGGCGACCCTAAATCCGGTGAATTCGGCACTGCCAAATATCCTCTTCCCGCAATTGACGATTTCGGACAAGCGATACTGGTATCCGGTGATTCGAGACGGGCAATGGAGCCTTAGGACCAGCTAGCTCGTTAGTGTTGGAAACGGTTTCCATTTCAGCGACAAAGTTGCCGCCAAGTTCCGCTGTCGCGAGGTGGAGATGGGCTTTGGAGATATTGCCACCTGGGGATTGAGGTGTGCGGTCTTCTTCGACTGTGGGAAGTGTTTGCTTTGGCTTGTGGAAGAAGAACGTGCCGCCCGCTCTGATACAGGTCAGGAAGACGGTGACACTGACTACGATTCCGGCTATAGCGACTTTGCTGAGTTTTGATGGGCCAAACGTGATAAGAGCGCCTTACACAACTCCGTCGCCTAGTAGCCCAACCTTGGCTAGGAGTGCAGAGCAAGTTGAGTTGAGCGATGTGGGTGTTTGTTTCTTGATATATTGGGAGGTAGGATAGGCTCAGGTATGCAGGATATCGTTCTTTACGATGCAATTCAAGTTCAGAGGCTAGGAAAGCTGTTCGACCAAGCTGCAAACGCCGTAAGCTCCGTAGGTTCCTGTCATTGTGACATTTGGTTTGTACACAATACCGACGCAGAATGTTGAGCTCGAGGCACAAAGCTATGGAGTGAAATTACCCATTGTCTCTGCCGGCGTAGTACTGGCAACTGAGCGAGGGAGGTGTATATGCAAGAACATAATTGGGATTAGGCTGCGGTAGAATAATTTGTTAGAGATAGAGTTTAGGGATAAATTTGAGACACAGCATAATCAGCTGACGTCGGAGGACACGTAACGGCTTCATTCTGTGTTGGTGTATAGGCGAACATGACCATAGGTGAAAGCGTAACAGAGGCAGGCAGGCTTCTTTGATTATGCAGTTTAAATCTGGTGATGAGGTTGCACAAAACAGCTAACCACCGCGGTGCAAACGGAGCGGGCAGCACAGTGAAAGAGGAAGGTCTTACTGCGTGTCTGGTGGATTGAAGCGAAGTTTCTCCACAGTAAGAATTATCAAGCTACTCATCGATAGACGGGTCAAGCATATTTGAAGTTCTCGTCTCGAGCCTGAGCTGCCTCCCGCTTTCTTCACTAAACGTCAGACCTGGGCTGGTAATGGTGTCAGGGAACGCAACAGGCAGTCCAAGATCCAGATGAGATCCATTATAATGCCGGGTCTCCTCAGCGTGTTCAGGCGCCCCGCGGAACTGGTACGATGAGGATGGTTTGCTAGTAGGACTGGCTGTCCAGCAATCGGATTTTGGAGTTCTGGTGCCACACTCCCTAGTTGGAGAGTGATCTGAATCCGAATCACGAATGGCGATACCAAAAGGACCGGCCCTCCGCTTTTCCAAGGCATGGAGTTTGTGTTTCCTCCAGAAAAAGTCCACTGCAGAGATGAGGGTTAAGAGGGCGAAGACTGACACCAATGATCCGACAACAGCTCCAGGGGAGGAGTTGGTTATCGCCTTTGAACTTGCTGAGGAGGCGCTTGAAGAATTGAAACTAGCACTGGAAGTGCTACTTGGGGGATGAGCGAGAGTCGCAGACGTCGCAACTGTGGCAGAGGCGAACGCATTCACGGTCCCGGTTCCAACTGGCCCCGCTTCTGCGAGTAGTGGCGAACATGTAAATGTGAAATTCTGCGGAGCTTGCCGCCGGGCAAATGATGTGATGTTGCACGATGTTGTATTCCCATGACTTAGTTGATCCAAATAAAATTGGTTGAGTATCCATGACAGCTGCTGCCAAGAGTCGCAGACGCTGTACGCTCCATAAGCTCCTGTTGAGATATCTGCGTCGATTCCAGTGCAATAGGTACTGTTCGTAGAGCATATTTGAGTTTCGATAGATTGAATTACGTTTTGTGGAGTGGAGGAGATAACTAGACATGAGAGAGACTGAACCATGCAGCTACAAAGTTCGATATTTGGTGTCGCTGGTAAGGACGGGGATGATCCTGCAAGAGTCAGCTAAAGGGAATATTAATGGGAGTGTTACACATGCCCGAATTAGCGAGTATAGTTGGACAACTTGTGGTCCGGGAATTGGTAGCTGAGTATTCTGACATGAGCGTTGGCGTCGGACTAGCTGAGGACAGTTGCTGGGAAATAGTCGTGTACTGTGGTAGCTTTTGAATTGTGCCAGGTCCAGTCAGATTGACAAGGCCGTCTCGTTCTTACATCAGCAGCTAGAAATAATTATGTTGGAAGGGACTAAATTTACCAGTAAACGTCGTATTCAGAAACCATTGACTATAAACCAGACCAGACCAAATCGAGGTCATGTTGGAGTTGTAAAGTTTCTGAACCTCGCTGGAAATTTCAGGACTGACATCAGTACAGCCATAGTCGGAGAAGAAGACTGGAACATCGTAGGACTGATACATCGATATGGCCCTTTGGTACTTGGAACCTGCGAATGACGAGTTTTCACATCCATATTCAAGCATACCTAGGCCCAGAAAATCGATGCTCTCATCCATCGAATCCCCACATGCCATGAAGGCTGAAGCTATCGCCTCGTCCGAGTCGTCGTATGACATGGAGTATCCAATGGGTATTTGCCGATAATTGCTCCACTGAATGTAAGCTTTCATATCGCGAACAGCGGCTTTCAGAAAGAATACCGTGCTGTTCGGGGAAGAGTTTCCCGGTAAACCATCCGAAATCAGAAATCCTAGAACATTAGAATATACCTGGAAAGCATCGACGACAGCCATATACTTGGTGTATAAAGAATTGTTCCAAGGAGAACCCAGCTCGAGAACTGGACTGACGTCTTGCATGCCAACCAGGACGTAGATCCCAGCTGCTTGGAGCAAATCCATACATGTCGAGTGGTCGAGGGCAATGTTGATATCGTAGACCCGGATCACGTTGACCCCAAGATCTATCATTGCCGGGATATCAACAGAGCACTGAGATTGATCAGCCAAGAGGTCGCTGGAGAAGTTTTCTGGGCTTCCCGTTGAAGTTTTGGGACGGCGATAGGAGACGCCCTTGACGAAAAATTGAGTTCCATCAGTTTGATGGAAGAAGTGAGTTCCCTGCTAAGTTTCAGCCTTTGATTTGAAGATAAATTTGTATGCAGAGAATCTAGCCTTGACAATGAGGGGATCCATAACAACCATAGTGGAGAATTTGAAGTCAGATATTCATGGATTCAGTGGGTGATGGGAAATTTTCTTTTTGTAAAGCAGGAAGGAGAGAGCTCCAGTGAAGTTATTAATTTTGCCTACGAGACACAACATCATATGTTCAAGACCTAGAAGCATTACTCCGTAGTCGGGAACCTAAACCTGCATAAAAGTCCTTCGCTGTTCGTGGATTTCCGTGTAAGCATTGGGCTACACATCGTGAAATCCATTCACCTCGACTAGGCCCAGCGAGGCCGCATACAACTGTGCATGAAAACGCCGCTGCTCGCGTCTCCTGGATCAGAACTCCCAATCATGAGGCCGTACTCAACGTCAGAAGACCACGTTTGACACGTAATGTATTGGGGATTGTAGGTACGCTTAGCTTGGTGGACAGGTTGACCCCGAAGGCCTGATATGGTTTCCTAGTTCAGCGGTGAGGTAGGGCAGGACATTAGAGAGAGGTGGGGGTGTGGGAGTGAAACACGATCAATTCCCTGATTGGGAATTGCTCTGGAAAATAAATGACAATGAAGCATTCAGTATGTAATGGATACTGTTTGAATCTCGGAATGGGGGGTTCAAGGCGTGTTTGTGTTGCAGATGGAGGATGAAGCCTGAGTTCATGTAAGCATTTCGGATCACGTTACTGCCTTTGGAACTCGAGACTTTCCAGGAAACAAAGTTTTCACGATTCTCATGTACAAAGAACATTGGTGATACTTATTGCTAGCATAATTCGGAATCGTATTTGACATAATGCCCAAGCATGCATAACTCACATGATCTGCCTTTTCTCGCAAAGAATGTGGAGAGACCTTGAAGTCGCCCCTGAGGCCCCCATGAAAACTTGAGGGGTCAGGAGGAAAGGATGCGATTTTCAAGATCCCACGTGCAGTACTGAGCTTACTCTACGCCAATGCTATATCGACAGGGTCACAGTTTTTGGAAGGCTGGCAAAGTCGGACTCTCAGCCTATACGGAGGAGCCAGCTACGAAGCTTCAATTGCAATAATATTGGAGAGCTGATGAGAAAAGCACATTTGGAGCCATTTAATGGCGATTATGGTAGTTTGGTGGGATTTGAGCCCCCGTTTACGACGAAAACCTTCACGTGTATTCAATTTTCGATTTTCGACTTTCGACTTCAATACGATATTACCCTCAGCGGGGGTATTACCAGTGTCCTTTTAAGGCTTTTAAAATCTAAGCGCTTGAAAGCTATAAATTTGCCCGTTTAGGAGGAACTCCCAATAAGCTGCCTTGTAATAACTGACCTCTCGTTATACCTTGTGTTTTACACCTTACAATTAGCCGCCCCATATCTTACGGTTTAAGCTACTGTAAAGAGGAATCTCTATTTCAAGTTCGAATAATTTACCCTTTGATTTCTCTTAACTACCTATTAACTACCTTTCTTTGATTTCTAACCGCGTTAGTATACCCCCTATAGTGGGGTCTAATTGGAGGGATGGGAGGGCGAGTTTAGGTGAGACGATGCTACTCTGATTTAGCGTCAGAAGAAACTTGTATTTAAACGAGTGTACTCTCTAACACAGACAAATATCAGAAACGAGCGTGAGAAGTTGAAGACCTAACCTTTATCCGTACATATTCAACCGAAAGCAATCTCTCAATCACTCTTGCCGCTCCCTCCTCTCCCTTCTATCTTTAATTTTTAAAAAGCGATTTCAAGAATAGAGTTAGTATTAAGCCCCTTGACTTCGAAATTCGAAATTTGCAAAGTCGAATAACTCCCGTTCCACATTATTAAACAGTACGAGGACTACTGTTTTGGGAAGCATAAACGAATTATAAATTTATAATTCGTGTATAAATCTTTTTTATAGTAATATTAATAATACTACTTAATACTTTAAATTTTTATTAGGATGTCTTTGAAATAAAACGAAGGGTTTGAGCTATTATATAAAGTGTCAGGATACAAAGTATACGTTTGGAATGCATTCAGTACCGTTGTATTCCTTTTAAACAAAAGGCATTGTAAACTATATACTTATACTTTTGAATACCATACCTTGAAGTTCAAGTATGTATAATACCGGAAGCGTACAAGACCTGTAATCATACTAGAAACGCTGAAGCCGTCAAGTGTAATTTTTTCTGTGCTTAATGAAAATAGACCCAAGTCCCGTAGTCAGCTCTGTCTACAAAAGCGAAGACAGAGAGGAGTAAATCCCCATGGCAAAGATATAGAAGCTATAACAGGCATCATGTCCGTCTGTATCATTATTCATACAACTTGTATATCAATAACATGAGCCGCAACGCCACGCCACATCCCCGTTTGTGTCAACGGCAGGTCCGGTCTCCATTGAGCGTGTATGTCCGAGTCCCAGAACTCCAACGTCGACACAGAATGTGATGGAAATTCGGTCGCAGCCATAAAAGGGTCTTGAGCAGCGCTTAGGAGGCTTGGGGGTTGGAAAAGAGGAAAACAAATTAACTCAACTGAGTAGGGATGATCTCCCTGTCACGTGGCAAATCGGAATAGAACCTCAAACGATTCAAGCGCCACCAACGCACCGCCCTTTTGAGACAAGGACATCACAAATATAAGTATTCATTTTCTGGTCTTCAAGCAGAGGACATTGTTTTGCGGTGATCATACTTTCCTTCGCAATTAAATTGCGAGGATTCCACCGTTGATAGCAATTGTCCCGACTCCCAACCAGTCCATTCCGAATCAAGATGCCAAAAATCACAGAGAACGCCAGGCAAGATTTCGACGAGCTCGCATGGGATAAAAATGACGAGGAATGGAAAGAGGCCCAGAAAGAGTTGAGCAAGAAGTCTTTGTGTCGTCGCCTCGAATTTTTGGTGGCGGAGAAATTCGGAAAGCCTGCAACCTGGATTACTCCAATGATTATTGGCGGGTTCAACAACCTGTATCGGATACGCGTTGAAGGTGTCTCCCCAGATATTCTAGTTCGATGGCCGTCCGTCAGTCAAGCCCAGCTTCCGGAAGAGAAAACGCTCCGAGAGGCGGCAACTGCAAAGTACATACAACAAAATACTAAAATACCCACTCCCCGAGTATTATATTACAGCGATTTCTCTGACGTCGGGCCATTCATTATCATAGAGCATGTCGAGAACAAGTCAACCTTGTCGCATGCCCTAACCAGACCCGGCGTTGATCGTTCAGTAACTCATGCCTTGGATCCAAACATCTCCCAAACTGCACTAGAAGACCTTTATCTCAAAGTGGCGAATGTTATCCTCGAGCTCTCACGACATAAATTTACACGGATTGGGTCCTTGCTCGAAGCGGACGATGGTTCCTTTTCTGTGGCTGGGCGACCTATCACTCAAAATATGAGCAACATGCTTCAGCTCGCCAACATCCCTTCTGCCATCTTCTCACCAGAGTACAAGACCTTCCAATCCGCAGACGAGTACTACTTGAACCTAGCGCAGGGCCATCTGGTACAGCTGATATTCCAACACAACGACTTGGTTAAATCAACGGACGACTGCCGAAACAAATACGTTGCTCGCCAACTATTCCGTCAGCTAGCGAAGCAAGGTCGACTCTCTACATTTGGGTTCGCCGAGGATGACTGGTCTGCCCAGGCGAGGACCAAAACTTCAAAACTCTTGCCAGCGCCTTCAAACTCAGACTCATTTCGGCTATATGGCGACGATTTTCGTCCAGGGAATATACTAATCAATGATGCCAACGAAGTTGTTTCTGTCATTGACTGGGAATTTACGTATACTGCACCTACACAGTTCGTTCTTGATCCTCCGTGGTGGTTACTGCTTGATACACCCGAAATGTGGGATGCCGGTATCGAAGATTGGGTTAAAAATTATGAGCTTCGACTTGAGACATGGCTCTCTGCCATGAAGGAAGCGGAGGAGAGTGCGGGTTCTGAATCCAAGTCTACGGAATTCCTGTTGTCGGAATACATGAGAGAGAGCTGGGAAACGGGGCGGTTTTGGCTGAATTACGCGGGGCGGAAGAGCTGGGCGTTTGATACTGTCTTCTGGAAATATTTGGACGAGAGGTTCTTCGGACGGAGGGAAGATGGCATCGAGAAAAGTGATCTTTGGAAGTCGAGGGTGCATCTTCTAAGCGAGGGTGCGAGGAATGCGATGGAGCCATTCGTAGAACGGAAGTTAGAGGAGATAAAGGAGCGGAAACTGGCCGAGTGGGAGCCAGAAGCAGCGAAGAGTCGTTTGGCGGAGGTGCTTTTTGGTTCTGAAGTGGAGTAAAAAACACGGGCTTACTTCTAGAAATCATTTCTACCAAATTAATCTTAGCAATAAACCACTTAATTCCACACAGCGAGCGCTAGCGAAAGCGCCTGAGATAATATAACCTGAATTGATAATCCCACGCTGACTCCAAGATTTAAACGGCGTTAAATATTAGAATCCCATGTATTCTGAAAATGAAGAATATTTCGACAATGTTGAGATTTCATATACTGCAGAACATCCTAATGCGGCTTTTTCTGACTAGCATGCAACAGACTCCATAACATTCTCGAAGCGGCAAGTGATGGCTCCCTTGAGACAATGAAACCCTGAAACTTGAAAGCCGGCGCCTCCGCGAAGAAAGGACACAAATAAACCTTGTTGCAGAGGCCATCTAATTACCAGAATAGAATATAGCGCTTGGAATTGATAAATTGTGAAAGGACTAGCCTATAAGCTGAACGCCAGGTCCATTAAATAATATACCAAAATTGGCTATCGCCAGCCATTATCATATGTGTTCATACCATGTGACGCCCCTCCATCCAGTTTTGAACCCACGAACTTGTGCTCGATCCTTGGGTATCGAATCAACATATCGCTTTCCCGTTGGAGAGTTGCCACACAGCTCTGTAATCGATATTAGTTCTATCCTAGGAGGAAGGGGAGGCGAAACATACCCAGAAACAGCATTCATGTCAGCGGTTGTATTCAGATTCGCATCCTTGAACGTTTGAGCAACAACCGCACCCTTCTGTGGGTTGTTGCCGTTCGTCAGGATTTCTGCGCCATTGATGTTCATATTAGTGGAGTTTGCGATATCAATAACGATGGCAACTTCGGCGGGGAGATTGAATTGCGAATCTAAGCATTTCCTGTTAGTCACAGTAGTGGAGAAAGGGAGTCTTTTGGACTCACAGAGAGTGCAAGTTCTGTGGCCTGCCATGACGCTATCCGTTGTGCTGAATTTCCAGACCCAGGATGCGCATGTTGTAGGTCTATTGAGGCAAGCTTGTATGCAATCGCACTCATCTAAAAGGCTTATTAGATGCTGCTTGTAGTGATGGTATACACCAAGAAGTTCTTACCTTTGATCTCTGGGAAGGTCAAATCGACTTCAGTGACGACACCAGTAACATCGAAACCTTTTACATCTGAAGTAAGGATGTTAGAATGCCACCGACAGGTCCTCATCAAATGAAGGCACTTACAACGAATGCATCCATGATCAGCAGTCTTATTCAAGTGAGGGCAGATGGGCTTGAGTCCATGTCCATGTGATTTGGTAGTCATATCGTTCTCACATTGAATGGACGTAAACTCCACCATCGTTTGCCCCTCAACAATAATCTCAACTGGCGCAGGCTCGGCTGCCGGTACTGCAACTGCAAAGGCCGATGAGATGAGCATGAAAGCCGCAAAGGCGTGATTAACAGTAAACAACATGATGGTGACGTTTGAAATTTTTTGGCAAATTATCTAGAAAAATTGAAAGAGAGAATAATTGGGCTAGCCAACGAAATGAATGACAATAAACGATTGCGGCGAAAGGCGATAACAAGAACAGAATTGAAGATAGTTTGAAGAATAGAGTTGTGAGGAAATGGGATCTTTAATGAGATGGTTGCACACTTGCTTATCCTTGGAGTGACATCTTTTCAGTGATGACTTCGTCACTGACAGTGCACCAAACCCCCTTTCGGGTTCCCGCGAATGACTTCTGCAATTTTGAGAGGTACTCCTCGGGTTGAGGTGCTTGAAAGAAGGCAAAATTGCATGCCTGTTCTGTCACTTCCGTCCTTGGCCGTCCTTGACTTTAGACCAAAAGGCAGACCAAGCACTCCAACTGAGCTTCTCAGGTACTTCGGATGACATTCTTGCTGGCTTACTTTCCGCCCTCCGCAACATGTGAAGCAGCCAGAGTATCAGTGCGCTGAGTATTGAGAAGAATTTGTTTATCAGAATGCAGATATCGCGGACGAGACGAAGAAACGGAAGTGAGGCGGTTCCATGATGACATCTTCTTCGTCTAGCTGTGGCATGACCGGCAACCTTAAGAACTACAGGTGCGGATCACCGGTCAAACTTTCTTTCGATCTTGCGGAGAAAAAGCTTGGTATGGAGTCTTCATCCCATGTTGAGTCGGAAACCCGCCAAGTTTCAAGATCAGGGATAAGGTCGCGAATATGAAACTTAACACAACCCCTTGGCTATTTTCAGGCTGTCGTCAAGAATCGGCCAATGGAGAGGAGCTGAATTCAGATGACTGTCGACTTTCGACTTTCGAATTTCGACTTTTCTCTCAGGAACCAGATCGCCGTTGCAGATGCCGTAAAGATGATGTGGCCCATCAAATATGCTTATATCAGGTTCCGTCGATGCCCACTTCGGAAGCGTTTGCTTCCATTTCGAGTGACGTTCCAAAACAATTTTTTTTAGAAACAAACTGTCAGTTCCGAGAGGCTGTGTAAACCGAGCAGGCGCTTTAGTATAGAAAAGCTTCGGTCAATTTGGTGAAGTTTACAAATGCCCCCCCAAGGCTGCTCGGAACCGTTGTCTGGAATTCTTGAGGACAAGAGCAGCATCTGATGGGCTAGGGAGGGAGTCATGCCTTATCAAGGTGGCACAAGCGTACCCTCTGCTACCCTATTAACATTACCTGTCGCCAAATCAGGGTGGCGATTCAAGCTTTTAGATGAAATGTTGACATTTGCCAACGGTTGGATATTCGCCAGGATCTGGACATTCGGGAAGATTTGCCTACCAAAACAAAGTTTGAATATTCGAGATACTTCGGATATTCTACAGAAATTAGACGTTCTGAAGGCATTAGGTACTTAAAACAGGAAAATTGCTCGCATTCGAGACTTAGATACTCACAGTATGTTGGGGCATTCATTCAAGAATTGGGGGTTGATTTCTAGTTAGGTCACCTGATCTGATCTTCCCCGAAGCGAAACATCCAACCTTTGGAATGTTGAATCTGCACCTCATAACCCACCTCCAGCTTGCGCAATCTACTACATAAAGGCAGAGCGTATGTGTATTCCACAAAGCTGCTTCTTATCCACGTCTTCTCCCCAGAACTTCTACGAAGGTAGTCCTCCTTCACTTGCCTGGTGCCTTGCTCATCAAGCGATAAGTTGATCTCTGATTGAATGTCTTGACCGATTGATCTCCTGATTAAATTTACAATCGCATTTTCTCTCTTCCACTTCAGCCCGTTCCATTCTTCTCTTTCAATATGTTCCCCCTCGAGCTGTCGATGAAACTATCATCTCAGCCAGATTTGTTCACGGAGCTGTCATACCGCGCCGTTCAACCCGTTTGGCAATCCGCGGAAACATCTCAGCGTTGTTAAAACTTAGGAATGGCACAAATCAAATCGGGACCGCATCTTCGATAATTGGGGCTACTCATACTCTGCGGGACGCCGACACAAATATTTACACAAACCTTGAGACACTCACAGATTTCTCGCAAATGGGCTTAAGTTTAAGACGGGTTTGGGAAAGGGACGAATATATTAGTGGATTCAAATACCGTTACTCGAGGCATCATCAATATCGAGAATCAATGAAAGTTCTGCAATATTTTGATTAATGAATATAGCTTCGATCTAAGGAATACCCACGTACTGACTGTACTCATCTCGTGGGTTTTGGGTAGCCTCTCTCACCTGAACGTCTTAGACCATTTCCCCCTAAAGACATGCCACATCCTAAAGATAGTGGAATTGCTCAATTACCCCCACCAAAATGCCACCACATTCGTGTTTACTTCCTTCTTTGCGTGTGTAGAGTACTGTGGTGTCTCAAAGTTTGCCACTGGTTCGTCGGCCGCTCCAAGAGTGGGGACATGAACAGAAAACCACGTTCATTATCAACGTAGGGCATAATATAACTACACAGAAACAGCAAAACAACACTTGTAGGTACATATATCAAGAAACAATCTTCGAAATCGTTTTATTTTCCCTAAAGTGACATTATATCCAATTTTTGGATGATGGAGCGTGTCGGTATCATCGGAGCCGGGATCACAGGTCTCGCCGCTGCTTATGTTCTCTCCGAAACCTATGAAATATGCATAGTTGCAAGAGATCTCCCTGGTGATCTCGGAACCAAATGGGCAAGTCCCTGGTAAGTCTTTGCCCCAGTCCTGAGAGGTTGAGAGATGCCTCGCACCCCATTCTCGCTGCATGACGCCCCGTGTCGTGCTCGCGAAATAAGTACTAAATTCTATCAAACAGGGCTGGGGCTGTGTTCCATCCCCAAAGGCATGCAACTCCAGAACAGCAGCAAATGCAAAGAATATGCTTCAAATTCTATGAAAGACTAGCTGGAGAAGACCCCTCAAGTGGCGTGAGAGCGTTTCCAATGACCGAATATCTGGACGACACAGACAGCGATTCAGCGATATGGTATAAAGACTTGATGCCAGGTTACCGAACTATCGCTATGTCCCAACTTCCGGCCGGAGTAACATTCGGTATGAAGTACACAGCTCTTGCTATGAATCCGTTAATTCTCCTCCCCTGGCTAAAGCAGAAACTTGAGTCGAGAGGTATAGAGTTCATCCGAGCAGAGGTTCGAAGTATCGCAGACGCTCAAGCGCTCACCAAATCAAGGCTCATTGTGAATGCATCGGGAGTCGGCGCCAAGTTACTCGCTGGAGACTCTTCCGTTCATCCCGTGCGCGGCCAGACCATGTTCGTCAAAACACCCTTCAACGAATGCGTGATGCGCGAGGGGTCTGAATATACCTATGTCATTCCTCGAGCAGGCTCTGGAGGCGTCATCATGGGGGGCATCAAGTCGGATAGGCTGGACTCGGAAGTCGATGTTGCTCTCAAGAGCGATATTCTAATGCGTGTAAACCGCATTACTAGAGATGCCTTCAAGAATTTGGGCTTGGAGTCGGTGACTGATATAGTAGGCTTCCGCCCTGGGAGAGAGGGGGGGTTGAGAGTGGAGAGAGAAGGGGATGTGATTCATGCTTATGGGGTTGAGGGAGCGGGGTATATCTACTCCTTTGGTGTGGCAGAAAAGGTAAAGGATTTGGTGAGAAGCAGGGGGAAGCTGGCGAGGCTTTGAAAGGCATAAATATGGTGTTAAGATCTTGACTCAACACAAAGGATGCGTTGATAACCCCATTTCAATCTTGCATTCGTGTAGAATATCCAGATATTTTCTAAACTGGAATATTCAAGTATGGCATTCCACGAGCGCCTCCTTCTGCATAACATCCAAACCTTGTTGATACTTTTTTTTCCCAACCGGAACCTGGCACAAGCCAGTTTGGGAAACGAGGCGGCAGGAGGAATCATGAAGTAAGTGAGGTAAGTCTTTGAAGGAGAGTCAATGAGAAGATGGAGTTACATCTTGTGAGATCAAGAGATATTAGATGACTGGGAAGCCTTGTCTATGAACCCGGAAAATATATTAATGGTAAACGGTCGACATCTTTGGAGGGCCGAAATAATTATCTCCGCATAATTATTGGAGCTGTCCCGAATATTCAAAGCGCGTCAAATATCCCGATTTAATCGAATATTCCAGTGTTCAGGATTTATTTACCAAGCTTTGAGAATTGCTCCACACGCTGTACTAGCTTATCAGATCTATCCTGAATATGCTGAAAATTTTGAGTACTGGAATTTCCTGGTAAATTCAAGTACGCAGAATTAATGAAGCCTTCTGAATTACACAGGTTGCCTGATAATTTTTCCGACTGTTTTCGGGTTTCCAGTTCCGTAGCTAGGCCCTTAGCAAATAAAGAAAATTCACACATGACATTAACAAACAATGACCAGTATCCTAACATACATTTACACTTGTAGAGGGGAGAAGCGCAAAAGAGCAACAAGAGCCATCAAGACATCAAACACAAGAAAAGCAGAAACAATCCTACTAATCTCAAATGACAGATTTTCTCGATCTGGTTTTCAAACCCCAATGCGCCAAAACTAATCGCTCAAATCCAGCAGACCCTATGTCATTACCATACCCCAATCTCAGTTATTGTCCTTCTCCCTCAGCTTCGCTCCCGAGGCCCGATACCAGACATCGCCACCCCATCTTATCATTCTCTCTACTGCAGCTGTAGGCGTAACTGCTGGTCGTACATCGAGGGAGAAGACTGGGTTTCCGTCTTCGTCGTCGGGAGCTGAGTAGTAGTCGATCACGTATCTGATTTCCTTCTTCCGACCTGCGTTTTCTCTGGAGACGAACCAATCGTGTCGATCAAAGGGAGGTTCGATACTGAACCACCATTAGCATTCGTTCATGCGTTGCCCATTTCAAACAAGAAATCAACCTACCCAAAACCAGCAGGATAAATCCATCCCATAACCTGGATCATCGCCGCCTTGGGTGTCATTTCCTTCGGCCGTCCCTGAAACCTCACCAAAGTCGGCTGGGCAACTCCCTCTTCGTTGACACTCTCCCATCCCTTCTTAGCAACACTGCCCTCCTCCCCTCTCTTACATGCCTCCCAGCCCTTTCCCAGTCCACGCCCAAATCTCCTCTCCCAGTCCACGATCTCGGCCCAGGCTCCCTCGTTCAGGAAATTGTGCACAGATACCATACTCTCAACTGCTGTGGCATCAGTATCCGTATATCCTTTCCGCAGAAGCGCATTGTACATCTGTTGTGGCGACGGATACTCCCAATTGCCTTTCCCGTCTCCCTTGGGAATCGTGCTGTTTTCGCGATCAGTGGGGAGGGCCACTGTCTGGTTCTCGGCGCGGTCTTGTGAGAGATCCGAGAACATGTAGTTTAGAGGATTGTATTTGCTATATTTAGATTCTGCGACTGGGGCGGAGGACTGGCTAGAGGGTGTGTAAGGGCAGGCGGACTCGGCGGGGGGCGTTTGGGGTTTAGCGACAGCGGGAGAGGAGGATTGATGCATTGGACATCCAGGCTATTTTTCAATTAGATACGGATTTGCAGATGAGAGAAGGGGGCATACAGGAGGAGAGGCGCTGCTATCTAGAGGTATGGCATGGGGAGCGCCTCTTGCGTTCATTTTTGAGACATCGGGGTCTGCCCAAAACCATCCCATTGTGTGGGTGTAAAGATAATGTAAGTAGGTAGAAGTATTAAAGAATGTAGGTTGAGAAAGATGCTATCTAAAGGTTTTATCGCAGTGTTGTTGTTGGTTTTATGGAAGTGATCAGGAGAGGCAAATCATCGATGAGCAATTGTCAAGCCAGAAAACCGAATTCTGCCGGTGGACCCGGCTGTTTCCGCTCACCGCGAATTGCCTGCAATAGCCGACCCCATTCAAGTCAGTGTTACGAGTAAATTACTCTGTTTATTTGAATAACGGAATGAGTACAAAGTAATTTGCTAGACTTTGTCATTCTAGGTTACCCAAAATATCCAAGATATTCTGGATTATTTTAAGTGAGATAGGTTCTACAGTGTTTGATGCCGCTTTTACCCTGCCTACCTAGATCTAATATTAATTTTCCTTAATCTTCAGACTGTGCTTTTAAGTTAACACTAACATTAAAAAGTAAATCAAAATCTTTCATTTCTTATCTATTACCTAGAGTAGCTAGCTTTACCTTTTCAATTTTAATTTCTTACATTTCTCCTATTTAAAGGTTGAACAGGACAATGACATCACTTGCCATTAGAATTTTAGCAAATCAATTTACCTATCTCACTCAAACTGGACACTATACATAGCTTACTTTCTTGCTATTGGCAATAAAAAGCGAAAGTTTACAGATTTGCAGGCGTTATGCTTAATTTAAGACGGTAATTTATGGCTGTTTAGCTACAAGCTTATTCCTATGATAGAATGTTAGGATTTGAAAGAAAAAATTCGAAGCAAATACAAGTGATTGGAAATAATTCAACTTAATGTAAATAAAATTTCCTGCTAACCTTGGTCTTCAATGTTTTAAGCTTTCAAAATGAAATCAAAGAAATAGTGTATATAGTAAGATCTTACATCTAGTCCAAGTTTGGATGTAAGATTTGAACTTTGCACCCAAGCAGACTAGTTCTCCGAGAGAAAGAGCACATCACTATTACGATAGATCTCTAGATAGGTAATTAAAAGCATGATAACCACAGCGTCTGTTAACAAATGAAGGTGCCTTCGTGTCTTTAGTACGCTCCCTAGTCGCAGGATTCTTGGAGATCATTTCCGTGATATCCCGGACAAGCCATTGAAACCGAGTCACCTTGATAAGAGTGTCTAAATTGACACCGGCGATCCATGGCTAAGAGAGAGACGGACCAGCGAGATACCTGGGCATGGATTCATCGAGATCGACAAAATCTGCATACCCTTCCTTCCCGAGGAGTCCGCGACGAGGATCCCAAGAGCAGGTCGTAGCGACGGTGGTTGCGATGAATAGAAAATCGACCCCAGGATCGTTGACAAGAACTTGACGAGTAATAGCACAACGTGCTTTAACGTACCAAAATGAAAAGATGGTCAACCGTAATCAATAGATCAAAGTTGGTAAGGAGGTACAGTACGCGACCGTATATCGAGGCTAAAGCTGCTCATCTTGCAGCGGAAAAAGCTCTGTCTCGATGGTTGTGGTTCTCCTCCAGGAGCTGATTGTATTGCTAGAATTCCGGATTCAATACTGATTGTATGGAAAAAGTATCTACCTTGTGCCCCTTGGCTAGATTCACCTACGGCGGGAGGCTCGCTAAGACAGATATTCAAAAAAGAAGGGCTACCGAATCTAGACTTCAAATTCTAACGAGTAGCATCTACCCCGCTAAAAACCAGAGTATGCAAACCGCCAACTCCGTCCCTCCATGCAGCTCATTATTTATACATTTGGTGATAATAAATCGTATTTCACACATCTCTCAACCTGTTTAGTGTACACGTCAGTAAGCAGAGAATGCCCAGATAACAGAGAACTTACATCCTCGATACTGGCCTGCAAGAACTTCCTTGCCTCGAGCCCAGCCCACACCTTCAACATCGAGAAGTCGCCTTGTCTCAGCATACCTCCTCCACTTTGAGCTCCCAGCTGTCTCAGAATAGGTAAAGCGCTGGATAGCAGATCAATATCCGGATTCAGGGACCTTCCGATGCCCTCGAGTAGGAGGATGCTGATCACAACGTTGACGAAATCTCCTTCCATTCGGACATGATGGATGCGAACCATACCAAGCACTTCGTTCAAGATATCTCCAATCTTCATATTCCCCAGGGCCAGGGTACGGCTTTTGACGCCAATAACAAGGTGTTGCATCTTTAAAGCGAAAATTTCTTCATCGATAACTGCGTCTGGCTGTCTACAACGCTCGCACATTAAATGACCAGCTTTATACCCATCGAATTCTGCAACAGCCTTGAAGAGATCTAAGAAATTCCTTCTATTCGTGGCATTGAGTTCCGTGACAAGTCCAGTATCGATGAATATTAGCTGCGGTCGGAACCCCTCCTTATCAATCTTGGTCAGCTCACTTTCCCATGCCTTGGTATCTTTCCGGTGGCGATAAGGTCTCAGTCTGGCAAGAACTTGCTCGGTGACATCGGGCTGGGCCTGGGGATCCTCGTCCTTGTGTTTGCTGAAGGGGAGATGAGGTTTTGAGGATTGGTAGAACCGGACCATAATGTTTCCGGGATGAAGGTCAGCGTGAACAAAATTGTCAAGTAGTAACATCCTCAGGAAAGCATCCAATCCCTCTTCTGCAATTTCTTGCTGGAATATGCCTCCTCCGTTCTCCATGAAGTCGGAGAGTGGAATGCCTTGAGCGAATTCCTCAACCAGAACTTGCCGGGTTGTAAATTCTGTATATGGATAAGGAAACCATGCCGTAGTTCTCTCTTTAAAAGTCCTCCGGAAGATGGTGAGATTTGCGGCTTCAATTCTGAGATCCAGCTGTAGCCGCATCATTTCCCCAAACTGGCTGACTTCATCTGGTAGTGAGAGCCACTCAATGGTAGGTATGGCATTGAGAACTGAAGCAAAGAATCCCATAATCCTCAGATCTCTGCGAACCATCCTCTCTACACCGGGATGTAGCACCTTGATCGCCACATATGATGAAGGGACTCGCTGCGGGGTACTCTTAATCAGAGTATCGACATTCTTCCGCATGTTCCTAGCCAAGTTGGGAGGCTCCTCTAAGTCAGGATCATTGGGCACAGCTAAGTTGTGCTTTAACTTGGCCTTGTATACTTGAGCGATTGCCCCAACTCCTAAGGGTTGCTCGTCGAATTCTTCGAATATGTCCTCGAATGGCCTGCCGTCAAATGCCCTCCGTATGATTCTTTTCGTTTCGTGTAACGAGTGTGCTGGTGCATTAGAATGTAGCTGTGACATGATTTCACACATTTGCGTCGGAAAGATATCCGATCGTGAGGCAGCCCATTGACCAAGCTGTTCTATGTCAGCACAAGTCGTACAATAGCTTGGGCACGTCTACCTTGATGAACGCAGGCCCGGCACGCTCCATGGATTTAACCAAGAACCAATACCACCACAACGTGCCAGACCTCTCATTATCCTTCTTTTTATCTCGAGGTCCAAACCAAAGAATAGGTACCGCCACTATTACCGGAACGAAGATCACCACGAGATGTAGGAATCGGAACCCAGTGCACATGGGCTCCCAAATATAGTAGTCAAGTCCGAGAACAGTGCTATGCCAAAGCCGCCTAATTCCATAAACATCATCGCCGACCTCCTTCTTTATCTCCTCTCTCGAGGCTTCTAGCATGCGGCTCTCCGCCGTTAGCTCAGTCCCTTCATTGTCCTTCTCTGCCAGCTCCACAAAAGCAACTGGGCTCAACCCCACTGCCGCTGCCAGTATTAAGCCATCTCTATTCCGGGGCGATCTAAACCACCGGTATCCATGTCTGCCACTTCGTCCTGACTTATATGCCTTCGATGCGACATGTATAAGCTGCCGCTGCGTTCGCTGTCGCAATTGAGAGAAGGGTCGAAATAGGCAGGTTCGGCCAATGCCAAAGGTCGACCGTAACATACCTAGGTGGCCGTATGGCAGGGAACAATTGTTGAGGCTATCGATGCTCCATCGGCACGATGTTGTTATTATGTCGCGGTTGGCGTAAGAAGCTTGTGATACTCGGAATTTGGCGGACAGAGGTGACGTCAGGTACCCGAACTGAAGTTCGCTAAACAGAGATAGGGGAAGCGAGCCCCTGAAACTACCTAGGCAAGATTACCACTACAATCTCAGACGACAGTTTGGACCACCAAAGTCTACTTCCATCTTTAGACCTGAGCAGTCGCTGCTCTAACCTGAGCCGAGCCCTGAGTCCTGAGCACGCTACAGTAAGCTCGCCTTCCCGATCCCTAACTTTTCCATATCAAGGCACCCCAACTCCAACATTGAGCTGTAATTGGGAGGGATGCTGCGCTTTATACCCTTGCGCTATTTCACGTATCGATGCACCCCCTCGATCCCAGCGGGAATATAAACCAACCTTCTTGGCCCTCCTCCCCCAATCGATATGGCCCCGCGTCAAGCAACACGAAACATCCGAAAAGTTGGGCGGCTCGGGGCGGCAACGCTCGCAAGACGAGAGTAAGTTATTTATACCGGTCGTGTATTTTAACTGATTGTTAATGGAGAAGTACGGCCACAAGGTATTAAGAAGGAACGACCACAACTTTATTCTCGCAAAAGCACACGTCTACAGGAACGAACTATACCCAAGGACACGAACACCGAGCCCCAGCACTCACTTCTCTATACAACTCGTAACGCTCCTGGCGAAGAAGTATAATACCCTCCTCCTGCTATGCTATAAAAGCTAACAAATTAAGTTTCCACAGGCTGGGAACGAAAACGAAAACGATCGCAAGACGAAAGCCTCCCACCCTTCTCCCTCTCGAAAGCGGCAGCGGCCGTCCCGTCCTCTCGAGAATACAATCAGCGAGAATAAAGTGCCGGATTTCAGTTATGCGCGTCCAAGCTATGAGACGTTCTTCATGGGTGTTCTTTTGTACATCCTTCAATTTAGAGACAATCGAAAGTGTCCAATTCATATAATACGGGGAATTTCACCAGTTGGATGACGAGGCTGGTGATTGTTGTGCCAGCCTGGTCGACTCTTCACCCTCCTTGAAGGCTCGAGGGACGAGCGAGCAAAGTTCCAGGAGGGGATAAGTCACAATGCTGAGAGGGCTGAGACAAAGATGCTATGATGAGCGTCGAATACTGCATTAGTGGGGAGCTTTGTACAGATTAAGGGTCTAGAGCCTTGGTTTTGAAGGAGAACCAAATTGGGGCGGGCATTACTATTATGGATGTAAAGAAAGCGTGTCAGCTTTGATTGATTCTCAATTGAGAATTGTATTTCACACACTATACCATACCCATTGCCCGAACTGCTTGATGATTGCCGTGATATCTGCCCTACTTTTCATCGTGGCATGAACGACACCATCCTCACCCTCCCGAATAATAGATCATTTGGGCGGTGTCCTCGATAAGAATTCGTCAGAACAGGCGAGGAGAAAGAGAAGGAGGTTGAGTAACATTTTGAGGATGAGGGAAAGAGAAGAAACAGATCCAGCATTCCTTCCCTCCATCCCTTCCTCCTGCCTTCCTCCATCCCTTCCCAGTGTGGCCCGAAATAATTAAGATAATTAATTATAATTAATTTAATTTAATTT
>JAPZPB010000327.1:26166-44703 GCA_037952635.1 Bryoglossum gracile | reverse complement strand
ACTAGATATTATAACCTTTATAGGCAAGGGGGGGTATTTGCTAATATAATAGCGCGAGAAGGTTAGTAAATTAATTTTATTTATAAGCTATCTTATAAAGAGCAAATATAAGGAGGAAAAAGGTTCTTAGGGAACCCCTTCTTAAATAGGCTAAAGGTTAGCGCTTAAGCTACTATTATTGCTAGAGCAATAGAAACTAACCTTAGCCTTAAGCCTCTTACTATTATATATATCTAGCCTTAAGCTTTAAAGTATATAACCTTAGCCTCGCGCCCTATCCTAGCCTTATCTTGCTATAATAACTAATTAAGTGCCTATAGTTAGCCCAAAGATTAACTGCGCTAGAGGGTAAACCTAGATCTGCCCTTAGTTATATAACTTGGGTAACGGATCGTTATAATAATAACAAAAGTTGCAAAATCTTAAAAATCACTAAACTTCTCTTATTATCTTTAAGAGCTCTTAGTTGCAAACTAGAGCTAGGAAGAGAGGGAGCGGGGTAATAGTCTAAGGGATATTATATAACTCAAACAGTCAAACTTCAAACTATTACTACTATAGATTATTCAGGATATATCTCTAGTTATAGTTACTGCATTGCGGGTTTAGAAGATTATTGCCTAAAACCTATTATCCTAATAGCCCTATTTACAGAACTCTCGGTCTATTTGGAATCTTGCAGCTATTGAGAATAGTCGTGGGGTTAAAATTACCATGATATAACAAAATTACTCTAATATCGCAGATCACGTGCTTCGTTTGGTCGTTTGATGCCGACTATGCGTTACACCTGGAACTTTTTCGATTTTAACCACATTTGCATTACGAACTGCTATGCTAACATTTCTCGATCGAAATTCCACTACTGATTCAATTTCGAAGGCTTCGTATGAGCCGCAGGCTGGCACCCACGTACCTTGCGGCTGCGAAATGTGTGGCTGCGAAGCGTGTGGCTGCTTATGAGACATAAACGCACACGTTTTAGCATCAAGCCATTGTGGCGTAGAATGTCACGCATGTGGCGCCAGAGTAGGTTTCTCGAACCCACCAAGTCACCACGTGCACGTCATGACGTCAATATAAAATTAAGACAAGCAACCACATACGTGATAATGGGGCTATTTTCATATTCACCACCTGTTAATGATCACAGCCTACGACAAAGCTTGCCCAAACTTCGGCAATAATGGGCTCTTCTTAAATCAAAAGCCTAGTTTACATTTTATCAAACCAACGATCGATACTATTATGACAGAGTCAGCGGAACCAGTTACCATTCGTGGCCGGTACTTCTGGAGACGTGATGAACGAGCAAGCATACTGAATTCTGCTGGAAATCAAAGTAGGGCACTAATCAACAATCAATAGTTCCAACTCAAGGGGGTTGTTTATCAATTTAGGAGGGACCGGAAAGATGGTCACAGCACTATTACAGACCCTCTCTCTGACGAGCGACTCGAAGAACTTGAGAGAAGCTTACCCATGTTTCAAGAATTAGGACTAAATGCTCTTTTCATCTGTATGTAGACGCGTGAACACCATTACTAGCGATTTGAGCTTACCATCAGTACAAGATTCGATCGACAGCAGCAGAAACCATGACAAGGCAATGAAGTTACTTTCCCGAGCCGGTATATATGTGCTAGCTGTTCGTTATAGCCCTCTATTTAGACTTCTAAACTTTGTTAATCAATCTCAAGTGCCTCTCTACACCTCAGATATGTATCAGTAGAAGCGCACCGCGCGATTCGTACACGTCCATCCTTCTACGAGAATATTTTCGAACGATCGATTGCATGGCGGCTTACCCCAACACTCTCGGGATAATTTCTGCTAACAGCCTAATAAACACGGTTCCATCGACAAATGTTGCCAGCATTATCCGTGCTGTAGCCCGCGACGTCAAAATCTACATGTCCATCGCGGCAAGTGCCTCAGGTCAGAGGGTGCTGCCTATAGGAGTCAGCTCATCGGGAACAGCACCTGTCCTCATGTCGGAATTTGATTACATGACGGGCAGTCCACAAGAAGAGGCTGTAGACTTTTTCTGCGTTGGTACCCTTCTCATACCTAACAAGATACATGATTGCTAATCTCGGGCCAAGTTCAACAACTATTTATGGTGTGGCGAATCTTCAATGCGATTATCCGGGTATGACAATTTAGTAGGTTCCCCGAGGTTGAACGTATTCTTAGTATGCAGTCATTGATCCGTGTGTATCTAGGTACGACGCTTTGCCGATACTCACGTGCCGGTGTTTTTCTCCGAGTACGGGGCAAATATTTATACACCCCGGACCTTCCACGAGACCCGTGCCATTTACTCACCTGAGATGACAGGGACCTTTTCTGGTGGGTTCGTGTACGAGTTCTTTCAAGGCGCCAATATGTATGGCCTGGTCAAAGTACACAGAGATGGGCTTTGGGAGCGACTGGGAGATTTCGCGAACCTTAAAGAAAGCCTTAGAACTTGTGCGCATATGCCGGAAACCCTGCTGGATTGGAGTTCTGAACAAGTCACGATGGCAAAGCGGCCAACAATTCCTATGCCTAGTGCAATATGGCTTTCTGACTCTACAATTCCGGATAGTCCCGTAGACTGGGACGAAGTTACGTGGCAAATTGAGGATAAGCAATGGGTCGACGTGGAGCGGGAGATGCAGGACTTGCCACTTGATGGTTCGGGAAATGCTGCAGGCTAGGGTGGGATGATCTTGGGACAGACCGTGTTAGAACCTTACTGTCTTAAATAGGGTTATTCGACAAACTCGGATCTTACTACGCCAACTCTATTGATGAACATAGTGTCTATTCAATCCACTCAAAGGTGATGCAAATCCGTCCTTGAGGGGCTATAACGAACCAAAGTGTGAGCATATTTGAACCATGCACACATTCCACGCGCATTTCTCTACTTGTAGGGATTTCTTTGGTAAGAATTGTCTAGTAGTGATTACTGTGACCATTTGAATGTTCTCGCACGGCGGATAATTTGCCTAACGCTATCTGCACGACTTCCAAGACGATATGCAAGTCGTCGAGTTGTAAATGTAGCGACGGCGTCGATAATGCAATTCTTTGCATATATAGAAGCTCTTTATAGCTAACCGTGAGCGTGGATATAGCACTCGTGGAACTGCCGGAGTCACCGATCTCCGAATCACTAATCTCCCATCGACCATTGCTCCTGTCTGTTTCGCCACCGGTAGGTCTAAACAGAGGCAGAGTTGGAGATGTCTTAGGCAGGGTCAAAGAAAGGCAAAGGACTCAACACTCTACTACTTGAGGAGCTGGTGCAGGAAGGACGTGTTGGCCAGACTGTAGACCTAGAGGTCTGAGATAGACCAAGCCAAGCTGTCCAGAGAGCCCCCATGACGATGGCCAATGTGCAATTGGCGGGACGAAACTCTCGTTTGGGAGGAACAGTTTGCGTTTTCTCAATACAGCTGCACTGGCAGTCCTGCGATCCAAGGCTGCCGTCAAGACCGTACGCACCTCACGTAATATTCGCGGGGCATTTTCTAGATAGATAAAGGATTTTGTAGGCTGCCTTTCTCCTCTGATATCGCTTTGCTTAAGGCACCAGGCTCTTCGACTTCAATGACTAGTGGACTGTTATCCTTCACTTGGCGCCTGCGCGGGATAGCATCCGGTCTTTATTTCCAACGCAAGATTCTATTCCTCACCGACTTGGCCGTGTGAGATTCTGGTTCTAACCCTGGCTTACCCCTCTCGAGTCTTAGAGTGTCTTACTCAGGCCAATCACTCACGCCGTTGAGAGGATTCCCGGATGCCCCAGGGACTTTTATCTAGTGAACAGATTCAAACGCGTCCGACGACCCATCCACTGCGACTTCCCAACACGACCACAACTCCTCGCTACCACTCCTCACTACCACTTTCCACCGCCACTCTACAGATATACGCATTCTGAATCGTTATCAACCGCTCATTATATCTGGCGTCAAGGCTACGTCTGTCAAGAGCCTCATTGCGAGCGTGATAACAATTGTGGAGGCAACTGAAAAGCTCTATAACGTCGCCAACGACGAAAGAGGTCAGCCGCAAGCATTCCGCTAAGTTGCTGCACGATTACCACTCATCATCGATATCCTTCGCAGAGCTGAGGAGATCGATTCAGCGGCCGATGAGACGATATTGGAGACAACGAAAGACATTCTGGTGTCATGCAAGTCGAATACCGAGGATATTAAGAGAAGATTTGAGCAGGTTGTTCGGACAGATAGCGACAGCTAGTATATACGAAACAAGAAAGTCGTGCGCACATTACGAAAAGAAAGTACACTAGAGTGCTTGATGGAGAAGATCTTGACGGACATCCAACTCCTTGCAAACGCCGGCGTAATAAGGCTAGCAAGCAATGACCAAGCAAAGCAGCTCGAAGACTCGATCAAGGTGATGCGTGAAATACCTGACTCTCTTGCAGTCGAGGCTGGGTGTATCCCCCAAATACACAGCGGTGCAGGTGACAATATTAGGCACACTGGTCCTAGGGCCATGAATATACACAAGGGGAAAGTATGTATACCACAATGTAATTAGTGGTGGGGTGAAATTTGGCAGTAGGAAGTAGTCCAAGAAGACGCTATGTTTAGATTTGACATGCGTCATATAGGTAACCTGTACCAACAAGTTATCAACAACTATTTTGTGCTTCGTATGTTTCAAAAAATCCAAATCCGAAGACAATGCATTTTACTTAATAGTTCTAAGTTCTATAGTAAAAGAAAAGTGCTCATTCTTAAGTTCATATGGCGGTAAAACAAACGGCCGAATTGACGCATTTCCTAGACCATGGTGATCATAGTCAAGACGCAGATAAGTCGTCGGCTGCTTCTCAAGCTCATAAATATGTTTCGCGTTCGTGATGTTTTCGGGATAATAATGCGAGGCCTGGAAGTTGAACGTTGTGTCTTTGAATCTCGCTAGGAGACCGCTCCCGTAGGTATCAGTGATGGACACCCACTCTACCTTGCTTCTGTTTCCATTCTCCTGGGGAACTTCGAAGAGGTGATCTAGATCGGAAACCTTGGAGGCGAAGATGCCTCTTCGCGTGGACGCACAGCTATCCTTGTAGCTCTGGTGAGGGCCTTTGCCGTGCCAAGTAACTTGGCTGAAAGCCTTGGGGAGGCGCAGGTCCAAGCCGACTCGAGGCAGACTGGACAGGTGTGATCTGATTGGTTGTATGTCTACGGCGATTGTGAGTGCGCCGGAGCCCTCGATAGAGTAGACATATGTTACTGAGAAGCCTGAAAAGACTACTGGTGGTGAGAGGCGGCATTTGATTGTGATCTCCACGGCACGTTCGCGTTGGACGCAGTTATAGGCGACGTCAGTTGTTTGCAAGTCGTCTAGACCGTGTCTCTGCCACTGGATAGCGTGGCCTGTGAGATCATTGCAGGTAGGAGGGCGCCATATACCCAGCTTGGGTCCTCCGTCTTCGCACACGAGGGATCGCCCGTTGGCGACCCAGCGACGGATGTGGCCCAAGGTCGTGTCGAACTCAATTTCAAAGTTGGGACCGTTAACAACCAACGTCCCTAGTGTGGACTCGTCGACGGTGATCTTGCTGGCCAGGGGGGCGGGAGGTTCAGAGACGTAGGGTACTTCTGCGATCTCGAATTGAGCCCAGGCAATCTCGTGGCCGACGTCGGCCCACAAGCTTGGCTGCCTCAAGGTGAAGTAAAGGTTGCCATAGAGGATATCTCCAGGTTGTAGGGGATACTGCGTAAAGCCTTTGAAGGGACTGGGGACAACGACTCGCTGTCCAGATCGAACCCGGGGAAGGGACAGGACTCCACTGGCAACAACCAGTTCTGTTCTCGCCTGAGGGCCACCACACTTGACGACCTTCCAGGTGGCCTCGCAATGATCGAGGTCGGTAAAATCATACCAGTTGCGGATCTCGATCGTATCGCCCTTCTGCGTCACTTCGACCGGTTGGATGACCTTCTTGTATTCGAGGAGACCAGGCGTCGGGTCATGGTTTGAATTCACAAGACCATCCATGCAGTACTTGCTGTCGTGGAGCTTCTCGCCGAAATCGCCGCCATATCCGAAATATTCTTCTCCGGCTTTGTTGGTGGTGATGAGGCCATGGTCCTGCCACTCCCAAACGTATCCGCCCTGCAATCTGCGTTTTGTCCGGAACAGATCCTGGTACTCTTGCAGGTTTCCAGGGCCGTTACCCTTGCAGTGAGCGTATTCACAGAGCACAACAGGTTTGGCAAAGTCATCACCCTCGAAGTCTGCAAAGTGCGCGGTTTTCTTGAGGGATGGGTACATGTAACTGAACATGTCTGCGCTTGCAGCGTCTTTGTCTCCCTCGTAATGAATAGGCCGAGACGGGTCATACTCTTTGATCCAGTCATACATGGCCTTGTGGTTGCTGCCATAGAAGGCCTCGTTTCCAAGAGACCAGATGATGATGCTGGCATGGTTCTTGTTTGCTCTGACCAGGCGTTGTACTCGCTCAAGGTAGGCTTGCCGCCATACGGGATTGTTCGATGTGTATTCACCAGAGGGAGAAAAGCATGCCTGTTTGACATCCTTGTAGGGAGTCCCGAACGGATAACCCTTGTCGTGCATGGTCGCCACCAGGAAGCCGTGGCACTCCAGGTCAGCTTCATCCATCACCCATATGCCAAGCTCATCGCACAGATCATAAAACTCTGGTGCGTTGGGATAGTGCGAGCAGCGCACAGCGTTGATGTTGTGCTGCTTCATGATCAGGAGGTCCCGACGCATGAAGTCGACGGGGACGGCACGTCCATAGCGAGGGTGGTGGTCGTGACGGTTGACCCCGTTGAGTAGAATGGGAACCCCGTTGACGGTGATATTACCTCTGATAATCTCGACTTTGCGGAATCCAACGCGCTGGGAAACGCTCTGGACTTCTTGCCCGTCGGCGTCCAGCAACCGCAGCCAAAGGACATAGAGATATGGCGTTTCAGCGGTCCATTTCTTGGGGTTGGCCACCTCCAGTTTGCGCAGACAAGAGGTAGAGGTGTGCGCAGATGTTGTGACGCTTGAGCGGTCCTCAGCGACCACGCTTCCGGTCCCTGGATCGCTGACTTGGACGAGGAGCGAGAAATCCTGTGAGACGGAGGCATCCAGCTGCACGCCAACCGCGAGAGTTGCCTCGGCGTACTCGGCGTCAAGGTCTATATCCACCTTGAAGTCTTCGATGTGCGCGGCCGCGGGGAAGGCGAGCACAAGCACATCGCGGAAGATGCCCGACAGCCACCACTGGTCCTGGTCTTCGAGGTAGGATCCGTCGCACCACTGGTAGACGAAGACGCGCAGCCGCATGGGCCTGCCCTGCGCCGCGGCGGACTGCTGGGTGATGTCGAACTCGGCGGCGTTGCGACTGACTTGACTGTATCCAAGCAGCTTGCCATCCAGGTAGACATGGTAGCAGCTGTCGATGCCCTCGAAGCGGACCCTGATCACATGATCTGCGGCCCAGTCCGGGGAGACCGTGAGCAGGCGCTGGTACACGCCCGTGGGGTTTGCAGCTGGGACGTGGGGGGGGTCGACGGGGAAGGGATAGCGTATGTTGGTGTACTGTGGTGCGCCATGGCCCTGGAGCTGCCAGTGGCCGGGGACCTGGATCTCATCCCATTTGGTGGTGGAGGCAGCGGTGGTCGGGGAGATGCCAGCTCCCAGGGACGCCCAGGCGGCTTGGGGGCTGGGGAAGTAGGAGAAGTCCCAGCATCCGTTGAGGGAGCTGCGGCGGCACTCAGGAGGGAGGAAGAAGGCCCGTGGAGGGAGACGGTTGCGCTGGAGGAGGTTCGGGTCAGCCAGGTCTCCCACCGAAGGAGGGAACTCGGAGGCGGGTTTTGCTGAGAGAGAGAGAGCCATTGGTATATATGTATCGATATATATATATTCTTCTCTCTCTCTACGCCGTCCCAGAAGACGAAGAGAAGTAGGCTGACGAGACGAAGGATCAATTGGTCGAGCAAAGAGCGGCGGAAGAAAGAAAGAAAGTGAGGAAGGAAGGAAGAAAGATTTGATCTACGGAGTCGATCCGAGATAGATATAAAAAATCGCGAATCATTCAAGCCTCGCTCGGTGCTCCGGTCGGCATGACTGGTAACTACTCCGTCCGTACCTCCTGCAGTCGCCGCCAAAGTAGCACAAGTTACAAAGGGTGGTTGTCCTTGTTGGCAGCCCAGCCCAGCCCAAGCTTGTGATTCGTGGATGAATGGCGACGGCGACCCGCGCAGCTGATGATTGGTGGATTATTCCCCGGGTCAGCTCCAGTAGCGCGGTCCCCATCCCCACGGGGCCCCACCGCATTCATGGCCCCACAGAGCCCCATAGGGCCCCAGCTTGCCGATCAAAACGACGCCAGTGGGGAGAGTAGCCAATGAATGATGCATTGACAGAGATCCACTGACTAGATCCACTGACTAGATCCACCGACATTGACGGAAAGACCTTCTCGTCCAGCCTCAGTCACTTCTCGTTCCGCCCCCCATCCACTTCTCGTTCCGCCCCCATCCACTTCTCGTCCGACCTCAATTCAACTTCTCCCAAACGCGGCAGACTCACTTGAGGTCAGCAAGTGGTTGGTGGATTATTCCTTCCCTGCGTCGAAGCTAAGCAGCGTCGCATATCTCCCCGATAGAAGACTCCAATATTCTACATCTCGTTACCTACCTACGAAGGATCGAGATATAAGAGCTACCTCACATCCCACAAGATGAACCCCATACTCCAGCGCAGATCCTACCAGCCACACAGCCCTTCCAGTTACTTCCCCAGACCCCAATCACCATGACCGATAAACAAGTACCACCAGCAAAGGTAGAACTGGAGCGGCCTGCTCCATCGTATCTCGACTCTCAGGCGCTCGCAAAACTCGACAAGCGCTGGTGGCATTACCCACAGCTCGTTAAGCTCAACATTTGCTTGCTCTGCGCTCTAGCTGCACAAGCGAGCATTGGCTTTGATGGATCGATGATGAACGGCCTCCAAGCGGTTCCCTCGTGGGCGAAATACTTTGACCACCCAGCGGGCTCCAGACTCGGCACCATGACCAACGGGTTTGCATATGGCAATATCATCACTACCCTCTTCTCGCACTGGCTCTGCGAGCAATGGGGGCGACGCTGGCCCCTCTTTGGAGGCGCCATTGTCGTAATCATAGGCACAGCTGTTCAAGCCGCATCGCAGAATTTTGCCACGTTCGTTGTCTCCCGTTTCATTGTGGGAATGGGCACAGGCATTCTCGCCGTGGTTTCCCTTCTCTTGCTCGCCGAGGTCTCCTATCCCTCGCACAGAGGTGTGATCACGGCTAGCATTAGCATCTTCTGGCCTGTCGGAGCCCTCGTTGCTGCCGTGGCTACCTATGGCTCGTTCCGGATGCAGTCGACATGGGGGTGGCGTCTCCCGAGCCTTCTCCAGGCCGTCTTTCCTATCTTGATGATTCTTTTTGTCTGGTTTACCCCAGAGTCGCCACGATGGCTGGTGGATCAAGATCGCCGCGACGAAGCCGAACAGATCCTCGTCAAATACCACGGGTTGGGAGACCCTGACTCTGCACTCGTCCAGTACGAATTCGTCGAGATCTCTACTACCATTGCGCAAGAGAAGATGAACAAATCCTCGAAATGGCGGAACTGGTTCAGCTCTGGTGGTAATTTCTACAGGCTCTTGCTAATCATCTTCCTCGGGTTGGTGCGGCAGCTTCAAGGCAATGGGCTTGTGAGTTACTATCTTATCCTAGTCCTAAAGTCAATTGGTATCACTGGTTCCAAGAACAGTCTCATCATTAACATCTGTCTCCAACTCTGGTCCGTGATTACCTGTACCGCTTTCTCGTTGACGGTCGACAAGATGGGCCGCCGCCGTCAGGTGCTCATCGCTATTGGAATTATGTTCTTCGCATTTCTACTCTGGACCATCTTCTCTGCACTTGCCAAGCAAGGCAACTATGAGAATAAAGGACTCTCCGCCGCCGTCCTTTTGATGATCTTTGTTTTCCAGGCCGGCTCCCATTTCTACTCGCCTGCTCTCTATACACTAATCACGGAGATCCCGCAATACTCTCTTCGAAGCAAGGCGTCTATGATTTTCACCCTTGTGCAAAATTTAGCTACCGTCTTTAACGGATATGTCAACCCGATTGCGCTGTCCGCTATCGGCTGGAAGTACTATATTGTGTATGTAGTACTATTGGCGTTTGATTTCTTAGTGGTCTATCTGTACCTACCGGAGACTGGAGGTAGGACTCTGGAAGAGGTCGCTGCGATCTTCGAAGGAGATGATGCCATTATTAGCTGGAAGGGTATTCGAAGAATCAGCAAGCGAGAGCGCATAGAGAATGCTTCTAGATTTAGGGATACTGCCTTTCACCAGGCTACGACTCAAAAGGGAGGCCTTGGCCATGAGCATGTGGAGCATATTACGGGATAGTTTAAAAGCATCTATTGCAACGACCTATAGGTAGATACTGCTGGTTATCCTAGATCTTTACTGATATATATATTATTCGTGTTCTTTATAAAGCTGTGAACCAATATGCTTTAAAATAAATAATAATTATATACTATGGTCCGAAGTTAAAATCTTGCTATAGTTATCGATATAAGTAAAGATTACTTTTAAAGTATATATAAAAGATCTTCTATTTAAGCAGGTCGATTTGCTCTCGCTCAAGATCTCTAATAGCACCTCTTCGATCCTATCGATTCTTATATACGATCTTAACCGCAAGATTATAAGAACGCTATTGCTATGCCCTTTAATCTAAAATATAAATCACAAAGCGAATAAAGTAATAATAAAAAGCTTAATAATAAACTTTTTTAAAAGAGGGGAATAATAAGATAATATAGCTTATATTTAACTATCCTAGCAAATATAATAATTTAAATCAACTATTCTAGTAATTATATAACTAAGGGAACTTTTCTCTTTTATATAACTGCTCGCGAGCTTATTATGCTTAAACTAGCGCTTTACTTATATATATATTATAACCTTTCTCTAGAGCACTTCTCTCCTTTTTTCCTTAGCGAATAAACCTTGGCCTTAGGCTTCTCTTGCTCCTCTTATTGCTTTAGATAGCTCTTGGCCTCGCGTTGTCTTAGCTAGTAAAAGTAAACCACTTAGTAAGCAGGGCTACTTTTACGCATATAAAGGGGCTTGACCTTGAATTTTGATTGAGATTCCGGCGGCGAAGGTCAGAGAGCAGTAAAAGCGAGGGAGCTGTCTCCCCAATCAAACAAACTGGCAGTCGAACCGGCGCTACTATGTTCGAAGTTTGATTGAGGCTCTGGCGGCAAAGGTTCGTTGGCTTGGAGAGTAGCAAAAGCGAGAGAGCGGTCTCCCCAATCAACCAAGCTCTGAGCCGGGCCGGCACTAGCCTGTCCGAAAGCTGAGAATGAGTTTGGGTCATCACAAAGAATCAGATCGGACTGGAGTTTCGTGTTTGTCTGCCGTAGATTAGGCACAAGGCCTTGTGGGAAGCTTTCGTCGTTGGCTTAATATTGGCATCCCGTGTAAAGCAGAGTCAAGTCGCCACCAGGATACTGCTCGAAAACTAGCAACACGACATTTGATTAATCCAAAACGAGAAGGCTCGAAGCAATTTGGTCAGATTCTGCATTATTTAAATTAAAGTCGCCCAAGTCGCCGATAGTGACGCTTCTGATTTCCGGCTCGTTACCTTGAACTAATAGAACATTCTGCTGATCCAATAGAAATGGCGCTGCATAAGCCTCGGTTTTCTGGGAGCCCGGTGGTTCGTGCAAGGCTGAGGTTTGATTCTTCGTCCAAAGCAGTTGGGCGTTCAGCTGCACAAACTCACATATTTCCATATATACAAAAGAGGGGCTTCCTATCCCATATCGACCAGATTCAGAAGTTCACTCAGTATTTGCTTGGATCAACATTCCGTTGGGTTTCAAGATAATGGTCCGACCACAAGGTATAGTAGTTATCGACCTTTTTACAACTGGCTACTAAAAGAAAACGAGGTGCTTTGCTTGATAGCGGTGGGAGGGGGAGCAAATGAGAGTAACAAGGCAGCCAGTAATTGAGAGGCTTCAGATATCACTGCCAGATAGGTTAAAGCATAAGGAGGTCGACTGTCTTCTCCAAAATATAGAAAATATTATATATGTGCCTAAACCAGGCTTGCAAAAGAGCCTGGGCTGTGGGCAGTGATTGAGGAATTTCGATTTAAGAGTTTGAGAATAAATCAGATTGGTCCAGGTTAGCTTGCTACTAACGCGCCAGATATCTTCTGCATCTGTCTAAGCCCAGACCATATACCATCCCATGCCTTGAGATTACAACACACTAACTCAAGCTTTGCCATCGCCATAATACTCCACCTTCTGAGTCAAAGACTTCTCTTCCGGAGGTTCCTCCGCCGAGTACGCCGCATGCGGTCTTCCACCCCAAAATTCCTCGCGTTCCCTCAGCACCTCACCTGCCCACTCCTTCACCTCCGGCAGTACAATCCTGCTCGCAACCCAGCTGAAATCCCCCAAATCCAAATTGGAAACGCGTTCGTACTCCACCATCTGCAGAATCAACTCAATCTTATCAATATCGCGCACGAACTTGCTTTCCAGAGTTTTGCCGTCCTCGTGTTCGTGCCAGATATCCATGATTTCCCTGCCTGTGATCCCACCATTGACTTTTCCAAGCAACCTGTTCGTGAAATAATCCATGGTTGTTTCTTCCCGTCGGTTCTTCTCATCCTTCTTGACTCCGTCCATCGGTGTGATATCTCCAACAAGCGCCTCAGCCATGTCGTGTACGAGAGCCATCTTCATACAGTGTGGGACATTAATCTTCGAGGATAGAGAGGGAGGTGCAAGCATGGCAATAAGCGACATGCGATACATATGGTCGGAGACCGACTCGCAGCTGCGAAGCTATTAGTTTTAAAGAAGATAGAAGATTTGAAAGGACGTACTGAGGAATGCCAGATCGTCGCCAGCCTTCGCGTTTGGTCGTCTTGAGGCGTTCGAGCATGTGGAAGAAGGGGACGGGTGAGGAAGAATCCGTAACTGGGATACCTCCCGGGAGCTTTGCTACGACACCTTCGACTGTCCATGTCGGTTTTGCACCGGAGGACGCCAGGGTACCCGGCTCTGTTGGGTGAGCACCTAAAAATTGAATATTGATCAGCCGTGTAATGGATGGAGGTCTCCAAGAATGAGGGGCTATGCGACTTACCACTATTGCCGCTCTCTCTATTTGTGGTCATCCTGACGCCCGCTAGGTAATGCTTAATGCTGTATGGTTATTTTGTTTTGGATAATGCGAGGTCTTGGGAAAGAATGGTAGCAGAAAGAACGATCGCAATTAGATGTCTGTTAGTTTCATGCCTAAATACTCAGTACAAAGCAGCCCAAAAGCCACCCAGTCAGAACTTGTCTCCTGGGCCAGAACCTGCCGACATGGACACCAGTCACTTTCCCAAGCAAGCACCCAAACATCAACGCGACATTCACGTGATTAAACCATTGCTTCTACGGTAGACGGTTGAGGCCCTCCTCTTAATACCAGGTATTAACCTTCAAAATGGCTAGCTTTGTGAAGTGGCGGGCGATAACTTCCAAGCAATTCCCAAAAAAAATCCCAAAAAGGCAAAACAATTACGCCTCCTTCAGGAGTCGTCCTTGAACCCCCTTCATAGAGGGGATTTTTTCCGATACCAACTCCAAGTTTTTCGACATTAGTTAGATTGGTCGAACAACGGCCACCCGAGCGAGCTTACGCTCAACTTTGCAGGCGGCCAATTGTTGGAAACAAATAGGTTATTTGTTTACATAAAGGAGGGAAGAAGGGTAGCCGGATCGTGGAAGGGGTGAGTGTGAGTGGTCACTGGTTAAAATTGACAGAGTTGGAAGGAGGCGTGCGAATGAATGTATTTGGGCTCTATTACTGGCACGATGAAGAGTATGGAAAAACTCGGCCTCCCTTCTCTACTATCTAAACCTACTAATCATGTTGCTTTGCAACATGAAGCGTTATAGCGGAACAGGACGAGGATTCGTGCCGAGCTGTGCTTGATACGAGAACCGTTTATCCCAGCGACGACAGCATAGCATTCGAAAATCTAGGCTGCATTTGCGAAAACCATCAGTGCCATTGCAAAGTCAAATCAATCGAGATGCACAGTAATGCTCGGGAGAACAATTCTGCTGGGACTCTCAAGGTGTAGAATGTACATCATTAAAAAGGAATACCCTAGACTCAGGATTAATGTTCTCTTTCACTCGTTCCGTTTTAGTCTCCGGGCGTGAGCAGCAGCCGCTTTAACCTGAGCTGAACAACGTCTGAGTAACCTGAGTAAAAAGCCTGAGCAGCCTGAGCAGAGCCCAAGCAAGCCTGAACAAATACTGACTCAGCATGAGCATGCATTGGGGAGCTGTTTGAACACCTTCAGGCGACTGATTTGGCACCCTCGAAGCCTGCTTATACTTTCCAAGTTCTATGTTATTATTTCCCGCCCCCTAAGGCGCAATTTTATTTTGACTCTCTTACAACCGGGACTCTTTGGCAAATATTTATTTCTATTAAAATCCTAATACTAATTCCCTAGCAGAACTACATCAGGGCTAGTATAGCATGAATTTAAAAGGCTTACGAAAAATGAGATAATGAAAGTATATTTATTACTCCTATGAAAGCATGCCCTTAAAGGAAAAAGAAAAGACGAATCAGGTCTCGCATATACCATGTCAAAAAAGTTTTCGTCGTATTTTGATTGTAAATGTTATAGTCAGACAGCAGCTAGCTCTGCCATAATGCGGTCAAGAGCTTGTAGATCTCCAGCTTTTGAGCCATGTAAATCACGTTCAATCCAACCCTGTGTATTTCCCCCTCCAAAATCAACAATCCAAACGTCATCAGTCACTTCGTCTATCAGAACGTTCGCCAACTTTGCATCGCCCCAAATGACATTGCGAGCATGGAGCGACTGCAGTGTTTCCTGAATCTGGCTCGTCCACTTCTCCTTTCGTGCCTTGCTGATAGTGATTGTTGGTGGTGAAGGAGCGTCATTATTTTTGGGCACCGTACCGCCTGTTACTCTTGCACAGGCCAAGACATACTGAAGATTGTGGCAAAGAGAAGGAATATAGTTGGTCAGAAACCCAACAACACCCATCGGTGATGATACGAAGCCCTTGAGTTGTGGAACCCTAGCTAGCGGCCCTTGAGCTGAAGTTTGAACGCCGTACAGCTTTTTTATTTCGTCGGTTATCGATTCGTGCGCCTCGCTTCGACCCAGTTTGGCAACCATGGCTTGGCCTTTGACGTTGACTTTGTATATGTATGGATACAACCCAGTGATAACTTGGATATCAGAAACCACGTGATGGGGAAGATTGAAGGCCAGTACTTGGGGGTCCGTGATATAGGCATGCGAATCATGGATAGGGAGGTCGTCTCGCTTCACGACTGTTAATATCCCTTGTTTAGTGACGAGTTGTAGGTTGATGGTTTTCGGGTACATCCATGAATGTAGCGAAGGTTTCTCTAGTGCTTCTGTCCTTGGAGCAAGTGCCTGCATCGTTGATTTACAGACTTCGAGTACATCCTTTTCGATCTCTGCTTCTGCACGGTTTGCTTCTTTGAACATCCGGTGTATGTCTTCGTCATTGTCGCCATCGCATTGCCCGGCCGACTCTAACGTTTGCAGGTACCGCCTTTCGATAGGATTTGTAGTATCGTAGCCATGGGGAATATCAGGAGATAGTAAAATGTCGAAAAATATATTATTATATTGGTAGACGTAGTTGAAAGTATAGAATTCGGCATCGTATCTGCTAGAACGTCGGCGTGAAAGGACGGGATCGAAAGTTGAACGGGTGAGCTGTCATTGCGGCTAGTTCAGAAGGAAGAAAGTTTGAAGGTTAGGGACTTCAGATTGAGGCGAACTTATCAAGCTTTGTATCCGCCTAGCTCCTACCAGGATTGCCATCGCCCGAGCGCCTCCTAACGAAAAGGGGGGACGCTGAAAGTCCGCTAAAGTTAGGCCCTGTAAGCGATGGCAATCCTGGCAGCAGCCGGGCGGGTATGTGACACATGAAGAAGTTGTGTGAGCATTTGAACTGCATTTACTCTATTCTTTGAGTGTTTATTAGCTGTTTATGTGTTTTGCCAGAATTGTGCTCCCTGTATTTTGTGCCTTTTATTCTGGTTTATTTTTCTTTATAAAACTATAAAGAATTAATAATATTCTTATTACTTATATTAATAAGGATATTAAATGTGCTACTTATTATATTATTTAATTTTAAAATAGAAGGATATTATATTAAAGTTTTAAAGTATTGCTTATCCCTAAAAACTTATATATGTAGCTGGTGCTCGTTGTCAGAAGGAGGCAGTGCATTTCTTGTTTTCCAATTACTACATTTGTTTGAGGTTGATAGATGGCTGTACTGTTTTCTCATACTGTTTTCTGTTGTCGTATATCTTGTATTCTAATCAGTGGTTACTAGAAACATGAGCATTTTTGGATTTAGAATGATCTGCCTAAGAATAATTATTTTATTATTCATATATATTGCGTATGTTTTTTATTTGGAAAGTGTTTACTTTAGGACCCTGGGAGTTTGTTTGGGCTCTGTGAGAATTTTTATTAGAATTTGACGAATTTGACAAAATAATGGTAGTTTACGCTAAGTGTGACGAGTTAAGCAACAGGAATGTTCAGGTTGCTCCAAGGGCTTTCAGAGAGCTCCGGCGGCTCAAGCTGTTGAGTTGAGGCTGAGCCGAGGGTGATTAGTGCCTAAGCAAGGGCGGCAAGCTTACTAACTCGATACGATTCAGAAGAAAGAGAAAATTGATTCATGATACCAGGTGATTAAAGTAGATATAGCTTAAATTTCAGAAAGCAACGTCCTTCCTCGAGGGCAGTGTCTTTATCGCGATACCGAAAGCAGCTGCCTGATTTTGATTCTGAATGCTGAAGATTGCCCCAGGTTGTTGCGTACTTGTATTCGCAATAATTGCAAATATCACGGAACATCTCGGTAAAGAATCAGGGATTTTACCAGAGACGTTCTCCTCATTGAGGTGAATGTTGGCATGTTAAGCAAGTGGGCATCTCAAGAATGTAAGGTGGCTCTTACATTAAAGTCAGCCGATCTTCATTTAATGGATTATTAGCAGGATCCCGGTCAAACGGTTCAATGGTATCGATTGGGGTGTCTGGCATAATATGCCATACCTCGCCTTTCGCATTTATTTTGTAGACCTAGCAATGATTGGGACTCGGAAAGGTTGTTGCTTGCATGTCACCCTGGGTTGGAGCTGTCATCGGAGCCAACGGTGCAGTTGTGGTAGATATGGTGGTAGACTGATAATCTTTGTAATCAAAGACAACCCGTATAAGTCAAGAGGAAAGAAACTGTAAGTTATTATGATGCCAGCAAATTTCTGAGAGAAAAAGCAAAGTTACATCGAAATTGTATTAACAACTTAAATTTCAGTAGCTTCTATCTTACTCGCTACTTTCAGTGAATGTTTTTCAGGAGAGGAAACAGGACCCGCCACCAGCACCAAAACCGAAACCGAGAGAAGAGCAAAACGAATCTCCAAGACTCCAAGCGTTATCATATATCTGCTTTCACGAGCGCGGGCTACTACGCCGAGCTCCCCAGCAGTCGTATTAATCGCTTTATTCATCGTAACTTCAGAGCTCTGAGCTTTTTATTTCCAAAAGCCCGGTCCCCTTCGGGATCCCAGTCATCTCTGATAGCCTCGTCAACCCGATCCTTGGAGACTTTAACAACGAGCTTCTTCAATTTCTCATCCTTGAGGGTTTCTTCCGATTTCCAGACGAAATAGATTGGCATCAAATAAAAATCGTTGGCGGCATAGACTTTCGATGTCTCATCAACAGGCCTAATGAGTTGTTTCGCCCAGTTTCCGCTGCCTGCATCCTTGTTCACGGAAGATTGGTGATAGACCTCCTCTCTAATCTTGTCGGCCCAGCGTAACAGCCGCATACGCCGAGCAAGGTTTTGCAGTCTGTCTCTGTTTCCTTCGCGTGTGGCGAGCTCCATCACTTGAAGATCGATGACACCTCGAAGATGCACGCCGTAGTTGCCGTAGAAGATATTGCTATCATTTCGGCAGTCAAAGAACATAACAGGATAGTAAGGACTTTCAAGAACCTGTCGGAAAGAGAGACCGCCTGATGGGGCGACTCTCTCAAAGACCTGAGCACCAAGGATGACGGTGTCGAGGATCCAAGTGTGGCGCCTGGATTCAATTAAGACTTGGATAGAGGACATCTTACCACCACGACCGTCTGGGTAACCTTTTCCGTCGCAGAATATTTCCGGATTAGACATTTCCACAGTGTTCAGAACTTCAAGGAATGAATCTAACCCCTCTGTAGTATCAACCCAAGTAAATCGAAACTGTTCCGCAACAAGCTTGGCAACCGGCTCTGGCTCTGACTTTAACTCTGACTCTGGCTCTGGCTCTGGCTCTGGCTCTGGCTCTGGCTCTGGCTCTGGCTCTGGC